>CAKNYM010045569.1:111578-136275 GCA_932195095.1 Andricus curvator | reverse complement strand
AACAATTCTAAAGCTTTTGAAAGTTGGGAAAATTCTCATCAGTCGAGAAAATGAAGCGCAACTTCCTGTTGCATTATGATAAAAGCAGACTTCAAAAATTATTGAAACAGTTTTTGTACTAAGGCTTGTGACTGTCATGGTCCTGTCTTGACGACAAGCAATCATCTGCCCTTAACAATTTTAAAGTGTTTAAATTTGCGAAAGTTCTGATCACACGAGAAAATTAAGCACAACTTCCGGTAGAATTTTGCCAAAAGGTTGTTCAAAAGATTTTTAGACAGTTTTTTAACCATGGCATCAGACTGTTATGGTCGCGTCTTGACAACAGGCAGTCATCTGCCTTAAACAATTCTAAAGTATTTAGAACGTGGGAAAATTCTGATCACCCGAGAAAATGAAGCGCAAATTCCGGTTGCATTATGATATTACTTCCAGCTGAATCCTCGAGAAGGTGGGTCGAAAAAATGAAGATTTTGTTTAAATTATCATAATTCAGTATGTTCTTGGCAAAAAATAAAGAGGAAAAGTTAAATTTAAGAGAAATGAATTTTCCATGAGTTCGAATTTTTCATACATAGAAACAAAAATGATGCCTTTTGAAATTTAATTAATGGTACATACATAGGTCTCCTGACATAATTTTCCATATTTCAGTCGCTCAAAGAATAACCGCAGTTCGGTTTCATTATGATGTCATGTCGCACTTCCAATTAATTATTTAATTTTTCCAAAGGAACTTGTTTGTTCGTAACAAATTGTTGAGTAAATAATTGATTAAATAATAACTCTAACCCTTGGCAAGTTTCAAAATACCCGTTTACAAAAATTGATTTTATGTTTGTTCTGAAGAAAAAATTTTAAAAAATGCACCTTACTGATATTAGCCAAATTTCCAAAATTTACTTTTCTTTGTTTTCCTTACGTACTTCGTAGTGTGAAATTCTTATTCCTATCAATTTGGCGAACGATAAATTCATAATTTATAATGAATTATACAAGTCAAGAGTATTGTGAAATGTTAATAATATATGGCCAACGCGGGCGGAATGCACGTCGAACCTGTGAGGAATATGCGATACAATTTCCGAATAGGAGACACCCTAACCCTCAGCAAGTTTTGAGTTTAGTTAACAGAGCTAGCGAGACGGGTAACTTAGTTCCGGCTAGAAGAGGTGATGGTAGAGGTGGTGGACAAAACCAGTTGCAGGTGCATGAAGAGGAGGCTATCTTGGATAGTGCTCTTGCTGAACCAAGTATCGGGATTCGGGGGCTTGCTGCAATGCATAACAGAAGCTACACAACAGTGCAGCAGGTATTAAAAGGAAATGATCTTCATGCGCATCATTTCTTAAGAGTCCAAGGATTGCAACCAGAGGACTATCCAAGACGTCTTGCATTCTGCAACTGGTTGCTGGGACAAAATACCAACGATCCGGAATTTGTGGACAGAATTCTGTACACAGATGAATGCACATTCACCAGAAATGGCATTTTTAATTCAAAAAATTGGCATCAGTATGCATATGAAAATCCGCATGCAATACTTCCAACCAGGAATATCCAAAATCGTTTCAGCGTCAACTTATGGTGCGGTGTGGTAGGCGATTATGTCGTAAGCTTTAATTTCATAACTGTTGAAGAAATTAAAGTGTGATTAATGGAGTATCTAGTAGAATATTAGTTAATCTCTTTAAACTGTGTTTTCTAAAAACGTTGATTTAATCAAAATAAAATAAACTCTTCAAAGACACCTCCTTCTACTTTAAAATTTTAAGCCGCAAGTTAGTTTTAGTAATTCTCTTTCGTACAGATTGGTCCGTTTGAGATTGAGGGACACCTGAACGGAGAAGCTTATGCTGCCTTCTTACAAAACGAACTGCCCCAACTTCTTGAGAATCTTCTTCTTCGTCTTAGACAAAAGATAATTTTTCAGCAAGACGGTGCTCCCGCACATAATTCGCGAGTTGCAAGAGGCGTTCTTGATCAAATGTTTCCAAATTTATGGAATGGAACATATGGACCGCTTGCCCAATTTCCTGCTAGATCTCCAGATCTAACAATCTTGGACTTTTTCCTATGGGGTTTCATTAAAGAAAAGGTGTACAAAACTCCACTAGATACTAGACAAGAACTTCAGAACCGTCTAAGAGAAGCTTTTGTGCAAATTATTCCGGAAATGCTTCGAAAATTGAAAGCAAATGTTGTTGCCGTGCTGAAGTTTGCGTGGAGCACCATGGACAACATTTTGAGCAATACCTCAAATAAATCTACAACAAAAAAATTTAACAAAGATATTCCGTTAATGCGACCAGAAAGTAGTACCCTGTTTCGTTACAATAGTTCGTGTTTTAAAAAATTCATTAAATTCATGTCTTTTTAAACATAGTTTTAACTTTAATAGTAAAACGTGAGATCATTACTGGTTTACGGTGAAATTTCACTGATTGCACGTGAAATTTTTACTAATGTTTATCAATGACCCACTTCTACCTATTTCTATCAGTGAAATCTCACTGGTTTAAATTTAGAGAGTATAACAATGTATCACAACACTTAACACCATAGTAAACTAATTTTTAATTGTAAATACCATTAATTAAATCTCAAAAGGCGTCATTTTTGTTCCTATGTATGAAAAATTCAAACTCATGGAAAATTCAGTTCTCCTAATTTTAACTTTTCCTTTTTATTTGTTGTCAAGAACACACTGAATTGTGATAATTTAAACAAAATTTTCATTTTCCATTTTTTCGACCCACCCTCTCGAGGAATCAACTGGAAGTAATATCATTAGTTCTTCCAAATTAAACAGTTTACAACTTTTCGGATCTTTATTGGGCTAAATTAAGACTTCTGCGACAAAACGATACTCTTAAAATTGCATTCCTGAATACTACAAAGGATTCTAAAAATTCTCTAACAAAATCTTCTAGAATGAAGTGTAAAATTACAATGTTTATTTTCGTATCAATTTTATTGACGTTTAATCCGATTTTGTATTAAGTTTTAATTCATCAGGTATCTTCTTCGAGAAACTACTGAAAGTCCTAAAATCTAAAATTTAATACACGGCTACTATTTCATTGAGTGCCCCATTCGCAACCCCCTTGGCTTGAAAAGATGAAGGAAACTTTAACAAAATACCCCAAGACGAAGGACTTTAATTTGATTGCTGAAAATTCTTTCATCCGAAGAGCCCTAACACACATAAAACATTTTTCGCTCCTCTACTCCTGTGGAACACACCCCCAATCAACCCCTAAAACATACATCCCCTAAAATTCTCAAAAGCCGAAAATCTAAAATTTTATGGACGGCGAATCTAGCACTTAATGACCTAAGACCTAGAAAAAAATATTCATTCCCTCACATTTTGTGAAACACGCTCCTTCACAACCCCCAACACTTGAAAAAATTGACCGAAATTCGACAAAATACAATAACTGCGAAATCTCCACTTTTCTTCCTGACAATTCTTTCATTCGACATCCTAGGACAAAGAAAAGTTTCAACCTCCTATCTCCTGTTAAACATTCTGATTTTAAACCCCTAAAGTTTCAAGAAAAATTCTGAAAAATGGTGAAAAATAATAATTCATTGCTGGAAATTCTTCTATTCCACGCCGTAAGACTGAAAATGAGTCTTACCATCCCCAGCTTATTTTTATCACTCCCGCTTTCAACGCCTAAGGTTTACAAAATCAAAAAAAAAATCTCAAAACCCCCAAAGTATCAAACATTTCCTCGACTGATGAGAATTTTCCCAAGTTTGAAAAGTTTTAGAATTCTTTAATGCAGACGAAAATTCAGTTCTCTTAAATTTAACTTTTCCTCTTTATTTGTTGCCAAGAACATACTGAATTGTGATAATTTAAACAAAATCTTCATTTTTTCAATTTTTCGACCCACCCTCTCGAGGATTCAGCTGGAATTAATATCATAATGCAACCGGAAGTTGCGCTTAATTTTCTCGGGTGATCAGAATTTTCCCAAGGTCTTAACACTTTAGAATTGTTTAAGGCAGATGACTGCTGTCGTCAAGACAGAACCATGATAGTCTCAAGCCTTAGTAAAAAACTATCAAAAAGTCTTTTGAACCTGCTTTTATCAAAATGTAACCGGAAGTTGCGCTTCATTTCCTCGACTGATGAGAATTTTCCCAACTTTCAAAAGCTTTAGAATTGTTCAAGGCAGACGACTACTTGTCGTCAAGACGCGACCATAACAGTCTGATGCCATGGTTAAAAAACTGTCCAAAAACCTTTAGAACCTGCTTTTATCATAATTCAACAGAAAGTTGCGCTTCATTTCCTCGACTGATGAGAAGTTTCTGAATATCTTTTTATTTAGAAAAGAATTTTTGTAATTTGTATTTTAAATCGTGGGAAACACGCAATGAACAATTGACGGCGCTATGGTTTGCAACTTCATGTTGCTTCGGTAACAGTTTCTCTCTTGGCTGGCTGATAACTATTTTTCTACTGATCTGAAGTGAACCTTGGTAAAAAAATTCGCGCAGGAAGCTTATGGGCGCGCGGAAATAGTGAATTTCTATTGGCCAATTACAATGCTTAATAGTTTGAAAACTATTGTTCGCGCAACATTTTGTCAATATGATTTGTCGTTTGCTTTTTAACAAAGAATTTTACATTCAAAGCTTTATGACTATTGGCGGATCACCCTGTATATATGATATATTAGACAATAATGTTCCAAAATTTAAAACTATAATGTCTGAGTTCAGTTTTCCGTCGTGGTATATATACGCATGATATTATATCCGATATTAATTTAAAGAATAAGTTTAGGTTAAAATATAACGACACTAACAATCCGTACTATCTCGAACTTTTTAAAAAACTAAGGACTAGTACAAAAAAGCGTATTAAGATAGCTTTTAACGCACTCACGCAGAATGCTGAGAAAAATATAGCTTTGAATCCATCAACTTTTTGGTCATATATAAATAAATTAAAATGCGTTCATAGAATTCCAGGGGTTATTTGTTTTAACAATGAGGAATTTACCTCGCCCCAAAATATTGTTGATATTTTTGCTAGCTACTTTAAAAGTGTCTATAGGGATTCATCTGTTACTTCATATATTTTTGATAGGCAACATAAACGTTTACTTGGAGATACTATTAAAATATCGAATTTTACTGTCGCTAAAGCAATAAAGAAGCTACCAAATAAACAAACTGCTGGACTGAATATGTTACCATCGTTTGTAATCAGGGATTGTGAATTTGTTTTTACTCCCGTATTAACAACTATTTTCAGCATATCATTGGAACATGGTACATTTCCAGATGAATAGAAAAAGGCCAGGGTATGTCCGGTGTTTAAAAAGGGCCTTAAATCAGAAGCAACAAACTATAGACCTATCGCGATCCTGAATAATTTTTCTAAAATTTTTGAAATATGTCTTCATGAAATTATCTTTAGGATTATTGCGTGTAAGATATCGACAAATCAACATGGATTTATTTCACGAAAATCTACCACTTGCAATTTGCTAATTTTTACTCAGAGAATCAAGGATTTACTTGTTGACTATGATCAGGTGGATGTTATTTCTACTGATATTTCTATAGCATTTGATAAAGTCGACCACAATATTCTAATAGAGAAAATGTAGAACATAGGTATTCCGCACAAACTTTTACTTCTCATCGAATCATATCTGGCAAATAGATATCATGTTGTACAATATGCTTGACATTCTTCTCAGCCATTTGTGCCATCGTCTGGAGTACCTCAAGGATCAACTTCGGGTCCATTACTTTTTATAATATTTATGAATGATGTATCGCTTATCGTGGACTGTTACCATCTGCTATATGCAGATGATGTAAAATTGCGAATCTAAATTCTTGTTTAAATCTCCAAGCTAATATTAATGTTTTTAACAATTGGTGTAAAATGAATAAATTGAGTTTAAATCCATTAAAATGCAAGATACTATCTTTCTCAAACAAAAATGTAGTTTTGCACCACAGGTACTCTATTGATGGCATGGAACTTGGAAGAGTTGAAGTGTACAGGGATCTAGGAATTCTCTTTGATAGTAGACTGACCTTTCAGGACTACATAAGCGAAATAGTAGCTAGTGCGAATAAAACTCTTGGGTTTTTAATGAGGACATGTAAACATTTTAAAACGATAACTCCGTTAATGAGGCCCGTGTGGAAAAATTTCGTGGCGCTGCACTGTTTCTGTCCAGTCCGCCTTGAGTCGACACTGGCACTCCACAGGCTGACTGTCCAGTGGCTAGACTGGGATGTAACGCTCGGATCGACTAGTTTCTAGACAGATCGGCTATTTTGGTAAAAAATAATTAATAATTAAATAATATAATTATTTTTTATTCCATAAAAGTCCAATATATAGATTTTGCAGTTAATTAAAAATATAAAAAAAGTTTTTGTACAAAAAAAAAAGAAGAAATGAGTTTCCGCAAATCTCTTGTACATACGCCGGGTGTCGAACTTCTGATGTAACTTCCTATTATATTGTTGTAACTTTGTCCCGTCGCCTTAACACCTCGGCCATCTAAAAGTTAAATTTTTTTTCATTTTTGTCGGATATGAATTTCAATTCATCACATCCCAATATTTATTTGAATAGAACATGAACAATTTTTAAACATTAAAAGTGCTTGATGTGTGAATAAATCATTGAAAAAAATTAAGTTTGTATGATTTTCTTGCGGTTAGACTACGAAATAATGATTTTTTATTATTTCAAATAATTAATACGTTAGGCTTAATTATTATTTACGCAATCAATGGATAATTAAAATAAATTGAATAAATCATTTATGTTCAAATTTGATTTTCTGGAATATCATCAATATTATACAT
This sequence comes from Andricus curvator, assembly GCA_932195095.1. NCBI lineage: Eukaryota > Metazoa > Arthropoda > Insecta > Hymenoptera > Cynipidae > Andricus > Andricus curvator. The sequence goes on along the minus strand of CAKNYM010045569.1, from coordinate 129,411 downwards.
AGCATTATACATATTATAATTATTAGAAATTCAATATAAATTTATTATAAATTCACTACATAATTCAATTGAAAAAAAATGTTTTCAAACATTCTTAAAAAAATCGTTCTTAAGAATACAGTTCTTGTATTAAGATTTCGATCACCTTCAACCATTATTGTTTACTATCTTAAATATGTATTGGTGTACTATTAATTATTGCTTAAGCATTTGTGCGATTGTGTATTGTAATTTTGTAAATCTTTTATTAAAAAATGATTATTTTCTGAATTCACCTCTGTAATTTTTGTTTAAGTCCAAACCGTGATTCTATCTAGAAACTAGCTAAAATCTGGACAATCTTTATATATTCAAATTCGCAACGAACTCCTAGATAGCGCCAAGACTGGGACTAGACAGCAGAAAGTTTTGAATTAAACACGTAGCAAAACTAGACAGCACCAGTGAAGCGCCAGGCTAGTATTGCGTGAATAGACCGGCTTGAGAAAAACTGTACTGGCTTTAGCATGATTCAAGACTGCCACGAAATTTTTCCACACGGGGGCTCTTTTGTTCGTTAGTTAGATCTAAGCTTGAATATGCGTCTGTCGTCTGGGCACCACAAACAATGAATCAAATAAATTCAATTGAGACATGCCAAAGGCGATTTTTAAAGTATTGAGCATGGAAAGAGGATAGTGTCTATCCCCCACGTGGGTCTGATCACCAGGCCCTACGTAACAGATTTCAGGTTTGGTCACTTGAAGAAAGACGCACAGTTTCAAGTATTATAACACTCTTTAAAATCACGCGTGGACTAATTAAGTGCCCAGCATTTCTGGAACTCTTACCTTTACATGCGCCGAAATACTGTACTACAGATTCGACAATGTTTTACCTTAAAAAGAACCAGCCTCGTAACTCTCCGCTTTTTAACATGTGCAGTAATACTAATATGCTTGTTCTTGAATCAGTAAACAATAATGTTGATCTTTTCTTTATGTCACTTGAAGAATTCACTAGTGCTGTTCATAAATTTATTGTAAGCACGAATACACTATAAAATTTGTAAAAGCCTGCCTGCGTGCTCACGCTTAAACCGTATGTATATATACATTTTGTAGCCCCATCATTGGTTCTCTGAACTGTTGGGCTTACTGATTTTCAAATAAATAAATAAACCTATTTTCCGCGGAACGAGTCTTACAGTAGAAGTCCGATAAGTTTCTCATTTCGGGGCTGTAGGAGCGGAAAATTCCAGGAATTGCGGACTTATCGGATGCCCCCTCTAGTAGCACGATATTAGGTGCGCGCATGCGTGAGAATGATGCGCAAATCATAAGCAAAGTAGCACACGTAGTGGGAGAACCCCAATTAGTGTGCGTGCCGTGCGTGTGATAACGTTTTAAGGGGAGTGTACACTTATCGGACGGCAACTTATCGGACTTCTACTGTAATGTGGTTCCGTGTGACAGAATGAGTCCAGGTGGTGGGGATGCGACAAAGTTGAGCAGGGCTGTCGCGCTGTGGACTAGAGCCATGAGAAGTTGTAAAATACTCAAAAAATCGCTTCATTTGAACACAATTTTTTGTTGTGGGTTCTGTTAGGTCCGTGATTTCATATCCGTTTTTGGAATTGTCAAAAAAAATATGGGATCATCAGGGTGTCTACCCTACCTGGAAAACCTGGAATTGTCGGGGAATTTTTATATTCCTGGAAAAACCTGAAAATTTCAGCAATATTAAAGTAAAGAACAATGGTTCTTTGTTTGTGAATGTAGCTTTATATTATGATATTGAACTATTCTGTTCGAATTTTTTTTTTGTTTGAAATTAATTTTTTCAACTGAAAATTTAACTATTATGGTAGCAATTATTCAAGTAGATTCCATAGAGATATCTACTGTTTTTGTTTTATCAACTACAACGTCAGTTAGAACGACAGATATTGATATTATGTAAAACGATCAACACGTAAAAGTTAAATACACTTTTCATTTATATAAAATAAACGTGTTATTTACTCCAGAATATAAAGAAATTCCGTTACTACAGTATCAGAAGTGGGATTTGAGCTCGAGAATTGGTCATCAGCAATAATAATTGTTTTGAAAATGAAAACTTCAAATTTTTGTGTCATCGTATTTGCATCGAAGAAAGCTGTGTGCTGAAGAAATTAAAAAAAAAATTGTTTGAGGAGTGTATTTGGGGCTTTTTGCAAGACGTCTTTTTTGAAACAGGAATAAATTGCTGTGTGCTTTAACATAATTCCTGTTATCAAAATACAGAGGACTGTTGTGTACTTTGACATTCTTGTTGTGATAAGTCAGAGGATTGCTGTGTGCAATAAGTTTGGATTGATTGATTTAAAAAAAAAATCACAAAGGTTTATTATATACAATTGATTTTTCATTATCTTCGAAAATTTGAGGTTTGTAACTATTATCTTCTTAGAAAAGAGCATCGAGAATTTCTGTCACGTAATTTTTTTTAAATATATGGTATTTTCTACTGGCATTGAATTTTAATTTTAATTTAAATAAAATGCCGAAGACTCCCAGTGATTTTTCGGTTTTGAAGTTGAAAGAAATTTTGAAAAGAAAAGGTCTGCCGAATTTGGGAAATAAAGCGGATTTAATTAATCGATTACAGGAAGTTGATCCCTCAGGTTCGTGGATGGAAATGGAGGAGTTAAATTCGTATACGGAAGAAGCAGCTTCTTTATTGGATACAACAAGTACGACTATTCCAGATCAGAGTCCTTTACTCACAGATTCTATTTTTCCTTCACTACCGCTGAATTGATCAACGAATTTTACATTGATGCAACGCGATATGGAACTTATGAGAAGGGAGAGATATTTGCTTGCACGAGAAGTACAGCTACTACAACGTCAAAACCAGGTTCAAGGAAATTCAACAACAGGTTCAGCAAATTCATTAAGTTCTCGTTCCAACGTAAACATTAGAGCTATTAGTGATTTATTAAGCGAATTTAATGGATTTGATCGCAACTTCTGCCAGTGGAAAAAACAACTAATACTCCTTAGTGCGAATTATGAACTGAACGATAATTTTACAAAAATTTTGCTCAGTTCAAAGTTGAGAGGCAATGCTTTAGAATGGTTTCATTCTAAATCAGAACATATTGGAATGAGTATGGAAGACTTGCTTAAAGATAGGAAAAAGATGTTTGACCATCGACCTAACAGGTTAGAACGACGAAGGCTGTTTGAAGAAAGAAAGTGGAAATTCAACGAGTCATTTGGCGAATACTATCACAAAAAATTAATCCTAGCTAATCAAGTGCCAGTGGACGATGAAGAGGTGGCGGATTATATAATTGATGGAATTCCAGATTTGCAGTTAAGAAATCAAGCCCGTATGAGGTGTTTCAAAACATCATCTGAATTATTAGAAGCATTTAATAAAATCAGTCTTCAACTCGAACTGCCAAAAGTTCAATCAAGAAATTATGCAAAATCAGCTGATATCAAAGTTACATCTAAATCTCAATTTAGATGTTACAACTGTCGAAGTCTAGGACACACTTCAAATGAATGTCTACAGCCAAAAAACACAACTTGTTATAGTTGCAATGAGCCGGGTCACATCGCCAAGAATTGTCTCAAGAAGAAAAACATTGTCAATTTTGTCTCTGAAAGTACTCCAATGAAAAGGCCGTTTTTCAAGAAAGTCGACGTGGATATTGACGAAGGAAACCGTATTGAATTAGACTGTGCACTAGATTCTGGTAGTCCGGTGAGTTTTGTTAAAACGAAATACATAGAGGATCAGTATGTTAAACAGGTCACTTTTTCAGATACAGATTATGCAGGAATTAATGGTTCTAATTTAATTGTTTTAGGAAAACTGACAGTTCGTATTACACTTGATGATGGGTCGCGAGATAATATTACATTGCTTATAGTTCCTGATAGTACGATGCGATCTTCGCTAATTTTAGGCCGAGATACTTTATGTAAATTTGGTCTAGGTCTTGCAAAAATAGAAAATATTGCAAGGATAGAGAGCGTCGAAAAAGAAACTGAAGAATTAATGAATATTGAAATTTTTTTAATAGATGAAAAACAATTGAAAGATTTAAGCATTAATTCTGAGGTACCTTTTGAAACTCAATTAAAACTTTTGGAACAATTTAAAATAGGATACTTAGAACCTGAACGACCCACTGTTCCTGAAACTGAAGTTGAGCTAAAATTAATTTTGAATGATAGTAAACCTTTTTCCTATGCGCCTAGACGACTCTCTTTTGACGAGAAAATTAAATTAACGAAAATCATAGATGATTTGATGAAAAGGGGAATAATTCGTTCGAGTAAATCAGAATTCGCATCCCCAATTGTACTAACTAGAAAAAAGAATGGCGATATAAGATTATGTGTAGACTATAGAACTTTAAACAAAGCTATACTACGCGATAATTATCCTTTACCATTAATTGAAGATCAGCTTGATGTTTTAGAGCGGAAAAAGTATTTTACGTCGCTTGACTTGAAGGATGGTTTTCACCATATAAACGTCGCTCCAGATTCGGTGAAATTAACATTTTTTGTCACACCTTTTGGTCAATACGAATATTTGAAAATGCGTTTTGGACTGAAAACTGGTCCTTCTACGTTCCAGCGTTTTATAAATGAGGCATTTTCAGATCTCATTAAATCAGGACATGTAGTTGTATATATGGACGATTTTATGGTGGCAACTAAGAAGATTGACGAACAATTTGAAACCTTAGAAAAAGTTTACAAAATTTTGGTAAGAAATAAAATGGAACTGAAGCTTGAGAAATGTTTCCTTTTTATACACGAAAATATAATATCTTGTTAATGAAATCTCTGAAGAAGGAATACGTCCTTCGAAAAAGGGTCTTGAAGCCATTGAAAGATTTCCGGTTCCGCGAACGGTGTTACAATTACAACGCTTTCTTCGAATTTGTCAATATTTTCGTAAACGTATTGAAGGATTTGCTATATTAGCTAAACCATTGTACGATCTTCTGAGGAAAGATGCGAAGTTTTTAATGGGTGAATTACAAACTGATTCTTTTAAAATATTAAAAGAAAAATTAATGGAAAAGCCTTTGTTATCAATCTACAGTCCTCAAGATAAAACTGAGTTACATTGCGATGCTAGTTCAATAGGGTTTGGAGCAGCATTATTACAACAAAAACAAGATTTGAAATTTCATCCGGTTTTTTTTTCTCAAAAAGAACTACAGAAGTAGAGAGTAGATATCATAGTTTTGAATTGGAAATGCTAGCAATAATTTATGCTTTGCGACGTTTTTGCATCTATCTTCAAGGGATCTCTTTCAAAATTATAACAGATTGCAATTCCCTTAAACAAGCACTGGATAAGAAATATATAAATCCGCGAATTTCCAGATGGGTGGTAGAATTAGAAACATATGGTTATGAGTATCATATGGAACATCGAACAGGTACACGTATGCAACATTGCGATGCTTTAAGTCGTTCATTTGATGTTTTGGTAGTTGAAGACAACCCTTTTGAATGGAATCTTTCAGTGTGACAAAATCAGGATCCAAAAATAGTTGAAATACGTGATATGTTAGGTCAGCGTCAAGATAAAATGTATGAAATGCGAAACGGTGTGGTGTACCGGAAGAAAGGAAATTATTTACTCTTTGATGTCCCGGTAAGCATGGAAAAACACGTGATTTTTAAATACCATGATAAAATGGGTCATTTAGGTCCTTTTAAAACAAGAGAGTGTATTAATAGGACGTACTGGTTTCCAAAACTACGTGAAAAAATAGAAGAACATATTCGTAATTGTCTGAAATGCATTTCCTTTTCTCCGTCATCAGGAAAAGCCGAAGGTTACTTGCATATAATCCCGAAAGGTGATGTACTGTTTTCGATTATACATGTTGACCATTTTGGTCCAATTAAAAGAGTACAAGTATCAAAGCGATATACTTTCTTATTGATAGATTCGTTTACAAAATTTCTAAAACTCTATGCGACTAAGTCTACTTGTAGTCAGGAAACAATAAATTGTCTTAAACAATTTTTCATCGATTATAGTAGGCCGAATACTTTAATCTCTGATCGTGGAAGCGCATTCACGTCCGATGAATTTATGAATGAATTTAATATTTATTATCTAGAATTTAGTCAAATTGAAAGAATTAATTCTATCATACGTCCAATGTTGGCCAAGTTGTCCGATGATAAAATGGGTAAATATTGGTTCAAAATTTTAAAAAGTACTGAGTATTGTATTAATAATACTTTCAGTAGGTCTACTATGAATACACCGAGTCGACTGCTGTTTGGAGTTGATCAAAGGGGCGAGTCAATCGATGATGTTAAAGAATTTTTAGAGAACCATATTCAAGCGGGAAAACTTAGGAATCTAGAAAGTTTAAGGAAAATTGCCGCGGAAAATATAGAACAGGCTCAGACTTATAATAAAAAATATGTAGATAAACGACGTAAGAAACCTTATGAATATTGTGAAGGAGATTATGTTATGTTGAGAAATATTGATAATACTCCTGAAGCGTCAAAAGCGTCTATTCCCGAATTTAAAGGACCATATTCAATTGTAAAAAAACTGCGAAATGATAGGTATGCAATAAGCGATATTGAAGGGTTTCAAAATACAAAAAAACCTTATCAGGGCGTATGGGAAGCTAAAAATATGCGTCCATGGTTTGGAATCAGAAAGGTTTAATGATAAGGTTATTCTATTTTTTCATTTTCGATCTTATCATTTTATTAAAGTCCGGGACGGACTATAATCAGGATTGACCGAACTTTGGCAGCAATTATTCAAGTAGATTCCATAGAGATATCTACTGTTTTTGTTTTATCAACTGCAACGTCAGTTAGAACGACAGATATTGATATTATGTAAAACGATCAACACGTAAAAGTTAAATAAACTTTTCATTTATATAAAATAAACGTGTTATTTACTCCAAAATATATAAAGAAATTCCGGTACTACACTATCCTGTTTTTTGTGGAAAACTGATCGGTTTTAGTTGAAAATTTAAGTATCTGGTTGAAAATTCATGTATTATGTTGAAAATTCGTTCTTTTTGGTTGAATTCAACTGTGACTGAAAATTAAAATCTTTGTCTTCGTCCCCTAGCCGAAAGTACGTCTTTCCGGCCGCATTTCTGTCCAGGAACAGTGGCTTTTGCGGCCTGCTAGAGTTAACGCGATCTCTGATTGGCTGCGAGATTTTTGTGGCTCGCTGATGTAGCAACCTGACGTAGCAACGCTCAGCATTGTGTAATTGTATACTTAGCCTCTGCAAAATATTTAGCTTGACAGGTGAATGGAAAAAAGAGAGCGACGGTGTGTTCAACCTCAAAACTGATAGTTGAACGTTATTGTTTATTATTATCATTGAAATTATTTTTTGAAATTTTAATTATTATTTGAAATGGTCGACTCTTCGTCTGAAGGTTCTGCGGACGAGGAATAAGTATAAAGAAAAGATAAAAAATATGTGTTTTTGATACCCGCCTCGTCCAGCAAAACCTGGGCTCCGCCTCGGCTTTGCAAAAGTCGGGCGGCCGACCGAATCCCATGCATCCGCTCAGCTGACCGAGAGCAGCAGCGCAACGGCGCTACACGAGGTGGCGCGCGTGCTAATGCAGGCCACAAAAGAAAGAGCATCCGAGCTAGCAGCCGACAACGCATTTTATTAATTAACATCAATTATGAAACGTACTTTCGGCTGGGGATGAAGAAAAATAGTATACGACACACGGCCAGATATCACGGCCTTGGGTCGTAATATACTATTTTGGTTGAAATATCAGCTACTACATTTTTCGATCAGAGTTCATCTTCTTTGAAATAAGATTTAATTACGAGTACTTGCTTGAAAGTTACTCTTTTATTAAAAATTAATTTCTTTGTTCGAACATTCATCATTTTAATTGAAAATTTATCTCCTTGGTTGAAAAATGAGCTACTCTGTTGAAAATTCGTTTTTTTTTCTGAAAATTAAATTTCTTACTGAAAATTTAACCATTGCAGTTGTTTTTTGTTGAAAAATAAGTTTTTCACTGAAAATGTAACTATTAAATTTTTGGTTGAAAAATTATCTTTTTTAGTTGGAAATTCATCTTTTGAGTTTTAAATTCAACTATTCCAATTTTAGTTAAAAATTCATCACTTAGTTTGAAAATGTAACTTTTTTTTTCAATTAGTTTTTTTTTTGTTGAAATTTTTTTTACGGCGAAATGTAACTATTCCAATTGAAAATGACATCAATTTAGTTGAAAATTAATCATTTTGTTTAAACATTAATTTTTCAATTAAAATTCAACTATTCAATTGCTGGTTAACAATTTATCTTTTTAATTGAAATGCATGTATTTTCTTGAAAATTCGTCTTCTTTAATAGAAATTAATCTTCTTGGTTAAAAGTTCATCTTTTTGGGTGAAAATTCAACTTTTCCAGATAAAGATTGATCATTTTAGTTAAAAATTCATCTTTTTTGTTTAAAATTCAACTACTTCAGTTAAATATTCAGCAGTTTTAACTAATAATATTTATATTTTAATACAATTTTTTTACTGAAAAATTTAACTACACCGTTTTTGGTTGAAAACCTATTTTTCCGTTCGAAATTCAGCTATTTGTTTGAAAATTCAACTATTTGTTTGAAAATTCATCTATTTTTATGAAAATCCAAATTTTTACTTCAACAGACAGGAATTAAAAGTGGTTTAAATAGAATTTAACATATATAAGTAGATATAATTAAAACTAGTTTGAATTATTATTTAAATTTATGAACTTTGGAGACATTCCAGAAATGATTAATTATGTTTTTAGTATTATTTAATAATTTAAATATTGGATCGTGCTATTATATTTAAGAATATCTAGTAATATTATTTGCCAGTGCTTCCTAAATTTAACATATCAATTGAATCCCTTGGAATTGAAAAAAAAATTATTTACAATAAAATCGCGAAACTGTATACATATTCCGAGTCAATTGTTTTAAAATATGCGAAATATTTGATTGGCTGCATGCATTGAAAAATTATAACTGGATAAAACTTGAGATAACTTGAAAAAACCTGGAATTGTCAGGGCATTTTTTTCCAGGATTTGATGAGAGATCCTATACGGTGATGAAAAGGCTCAAAAAAATGTTCGATTACAATGAAATCTTGTAAATATTATAGGTTTCTACTATCTGTTTCAAAAATCCTGGCCCCTCCACAAATCATTGAATAACTCAATAAAAAAAATTGCTTGAAAAAAGGAAAAACAACTTGTCAATCCTCATTTTATCACGAATAAGTACAATATAATTTGATCGCGATGCGTCCATAACTTTCGATGCAAATTTGCAGTGAAGGTGAAAAAACGTGGTTAAAAGCACCTTTTGTAACTTCGTCAACTTTCGACCGTTGTCTTTCGTCGAAAACTGCATGAATTATTTTGCAAAAAATCGAGTTTTTTTCACACCTTGAAGTTTTATTTATGGGTACGTTTTCGAAAAATTTGAAAATATTTACAAATTTGGTGTCGGCAGTAGATAAAAGCGAAGGATGCTAACTCAGCCTCTAATCAAGCTGGAAGGCTCTACTAAGGCTTAACATTTTTCAAAAAAATCAACAAATTCAATAGTAGGTTTTTAAATACAGGTAATCACATAAATAACACGCTATCGCATATTATTTTTTTCTGTTTTTTTTCTACGGTAGTCGACCTCAATTAAAATCGATACGTTGAAGGGGTTACCGTCCACTATTGTCAAAGTCAATTGACCCACGCGGCACATTCTACCAGATGTACGAAAGTTGAAGAAAAAAAAGGACACTTTATGAGGGAAGGATCAAGCAGGACATCGATACCCTGGAACCTGCTGGGAGTATCATCGACTTCTTTTGTGCCTCCAGTCCCAAAAAAAAACGGAAAACCACAATGTGCGATAGCATGTTATTGATGTGATTACCTGTATTTAAAAACCTACTATTGAATTTGTTGATTTTTTTGGAAAATTTTAAGCCTCAGTAGAGCCTTCCAGCTTGATTAGAAGCTGAGTTAGCGTCCTTCGCTTTTATTTACTGCCGACACCAAAGTTATAAATATTTTCGAATTTTTCGAAAATGTACTCATAAATAAAACTTCAAGGTAACTACTCAATTTTTTTCAAAAGAATTAATGCATTTTTTCCACGAAATAGAACGGTCGAAAATTGACCAAGTTATAAAAGATGCTTTTAACCACGTTTTCTCACCTTCACTGCAAACTTGCATCGAAATCAAATTATATTGTACTTATTCGCAATAAAATGAAGATTGACAAGTTTTTTTTCCTTTTTTAAGCGATTTTTTTTGAATGAGTTATTCAATGATTTGTAGAGGGGCCACGATTTTTGAAACAGATAGTAGAGTCATTGATTTTAAATCCTTTTATTCGAATTTCCCAAAAAAATGGTCAATATATTAATAAACAATAGCTCAGAATTGTACAAAATATTCCAATGAACAAAATGAGCTATTGTTCATTAATATATTGGAGGAAAATTACAATTTTTAATCCAAAATATGATTTTCTTATAAAAAAGTTACTTTTCAACCAAAAAAAATGAATTCTCAACGAAACATATAAAAGTTGATATTATTTCAATCAAAAAAGATTTTAATTTGAAATCAAACACAGTGTTTTTTAATTTATATTAGTGTTTTTGGCTTCAAAGTGGTAGAAAATTCAACTATTTAGTTGCAAATTAACTTTTTTGATGAAAATAAATACTTTTAGTATGAAAATTCAACCATTTGGCTGACAATTCATGTATTTTGTTAAAATTATAAATATTTTGGTAAAAAGTCCAAATTTGGTCAAAAATTAACTTTTTCATTGAAAATTTAACTCTTTAGTAGAAAATTCGTCTTTCTAGTTTGAAAATTGTAGAAAATTCAACTATTTTGTTGAAAATTAACTTTTTTGATGAAAATTAATATTTTTAGTAAGAAAATTAATACTCTCAGTATGGAAATTCAACCACTAGGTTGAAGATTAATGTATTTTGTTGAAATTTTTAATATTTTTGTAGAAAGTCAAAATTTTGTCGAAAATTAACTTTTCTGTTGAAAATTTGTTCTTTTGGCTTGAAAATTAATTTTTTTCAGTAAGCACAATTTCATATTTTATGGGTATAAATACCGTGAGTGCGGAGATCAGGTGTAAAGGAAGAAGGGTGAGTGAAGGCAAGGGTGTAAAGTGTGAAAGTAAGTTGTGAGAAAGGGAAAATTGAGCGTGCGAAGTTTTTGAGGTTAGGAGTAGGAAAATAGTTGTCGGGCGAGGGGGGCCAGAGGTAGACGAGTAAAGAGCGGGAAACGTCGTGGAGCACTGGGTAAGGTAGGATGCCGACTGTTCGAAGTCCACAAACGGGCGACACAGGGCAGGTAATAGATGAAGCAAGACGGCAGAGTGAAGGGGTTCAGGTACGGGCCATAAAGGCAGAAGGCCCTTTAACCTACAACGCCTTAACAAGCTAGGCAGCGCGGGCTTGAATAGGAGCTTAGACGAATGGCGAATAAAAGTGAGCGCGACCAGTAGTGAGGGGGAAGAAAAAAGAAAAAGAGAGGAAGGGGACGATGAATTAGAAAGGGACCAGGAAAGCAAGAAAGTCAGGACTAAATTGACTAAACGAAAAACACTGGATAGAGATAGCGGGGATGGAGGAATGTTCGAAAAACTAGAGGCTCTCATATAAGGGTTTAGAGAGGAAACAAGGAAGAGACTGAATGATATGAATAGGAAGGGAAATGATGTAAGGGGGAAAGTGAGGAAAGTAAGAGAAAAGTGGGAAGAGTGGGACAAACTCTGGAAGGTGGAGAAGGACAAGGTATGGGGTAAAGTAAAGAGCATAGAGAATAGACAGAAGGAGGATGTCGAAAAGAGAAATAGTGAGACAAAACAGTTCGAAGAACGGGTAAACAACTTAGAAATGAGGAATGAGCATATGGGGAAAGAAACAGAGGGTACGGAAATAGAAAAAGGGATTAATAAAGACGTGCAAAATGAGAATGAAAGATTGAAGAAGAGACTATTGTGACATTGAAAGGAGATTGGAAGGGGAAGAAAGGACAAAGAGGAAAAATCACATAGTAGTTAAGGGACTGGCAATGGAGAGTGAAACAGGGGAAGTGGAAATCGAAAATCTTTTGAGAGATATTGAAGTTCAGGTAAGGGTAGAAGGAGTTAAGAGAATAGGAGGGACGAAGGCAGGAAAAGAAGGAATGTTTATAGTAAAAGTAGGGAGTGAGAAGGAGAAAAAGGAAATTATGGAGAACAACAAATTATTGAAAAGAAGAAGGGAAATAATTGAGGAGGATTTGAAATGGAGGGAGAGGAAAAGGAGATGGCAAATAGAGCAGAGGGCATGGGTAGAGATGAAAAAGGGGCGCATGGTATGGACAGGGAGAGACAGATTATGGATAAATGGGGAGGAATGGTTCTGAAACGAGGATTTAGAAGAAATAAGGAAAAAGGGAAGAAGAGTTGAGAATGGTAGAAAAAAGGAAGATGTAAAAGAGGTTAGCGATCAAACAGAGGGGTTTCCAAAAAGCAAGGCGGAAGAAAAGTGAGGATACGTGAGGAAAGGGAGGAGAAAAACGTGAAAATAGCTTTCTGGAATGTGTCAGGCTTGAAGAACAAGAATGAAGGTTTTTGGCGGGAGTTCGAAAAGTGGGATGTGATTATGATGAGAGACCTGGGCGGATGAGAAGGATTGGGAGGTAATGAAAAGGATGTTACCTAAAGGGTATGTGTGGACAATGCAAGAAGCAAGAAAGGAACACGTTAGAGGTAGAGGGATGGGCGGCATGGTCTCAGGGGTGAGAAAAGAATTGGCAGTAAAAGGGAGAACAGAGGAGGACAGGGAGGAAAAGGATGGAACAATGGTAAGAAGCATTATAATTGGAAAAGTCAAAATAGTGGTGGTTTGTGTATATAGAAGAAGAAGAGAAGAGGAAGGTTGGAGAGTAATTAGCAGGAGGGTGGGGGAAAAAAGGAAGAGTTGGTTTTGATAGGAGGTGACTTGAATGCCTGGACTGGCGAGCTAGGGGGAGGGACTTGGGATGAAGAAAAGGAGGCCTATATAAGGAGCTCCAAACAGACCAGGAGGAAATAGACCGGGAGGCGAGGAGGTTACTAGACGTAATAGGGGAAACAGGATGGTTTATATGTCATGGCAATATCAAAGGAGATGAGAAAGGAGAGATCACATTTATAGGTGAGGGAGAAAAAGTAATAGACTACATCCTGGCGGAAGAAAGAATGAGGAATATGATATGCAGTATGAATGTGGGGAATGAGACAGGGTCCGGGCACTTCCCAGTAATAGCTACACTGAAAGTTTGCGTCCATAAGCGCGGCAGAGGGAAAAAGGAAAGAGGGGGAGAAAGGAACACGAAAATGGGAGTCTGGGGGGTAGATAAATTAAAAGAGTTTAAACAAAAAATGGAAAAGAAGAATGTTAGGTATGAAAAGAAGGAGGGAGTAGACTCGTTAATTGAAAGGTTGAAAGGGTCGATTGAGAAGGTAAGGGATGAGGTACACTACCGGTCAAAATTGTGGGACCACCTACAAAATTTGTTTTAAAATCACGCTCGTCTTTAAAAGCGTCTATCTCCGTGAAAAATTGAGCTAGAAATATTTTGAAAAAATCGTTTGAAAGAATATAAAATTTCGCGTCGATTGAGCTATTGCTGAAGTATTTTCGTCGAATAGAAGTCGAGATAGCGTGTGAGAAAGTTCGATGTAATTTCAGATTTTGACGAATTTTCATTTCTCAAATTCAACTCGCTGCATGCTTTAGGGAAGTGACAGGAAAAATTTGGAACTTTGCTCAAATGAAGCCTGAGGCCGCAGCTTTAAATTAAGACCAAGAACACTCAAAACTTCTTATTAGTTTTCGAGGGACGAGGAGTTGAGGGAGAGTAAAGAGAGAATGAAAGAGTGTGTAAGAAAATGGAGGAAAGGAGAAATAGAGAAGGCGGAGTACAGCAGAAGAAAAAGAGAACATGAGAGGATGCTGGAAAGGAAAAAGCAAAAGGGAAAGGAGAAATACAAGGAAGAAGTAGAAAAAGCGATCAAAGAAGGTAGGGTCTGGGATGCGATAAATAAGGAAAGAGGAGGAAGGAAGGGCGTGAATGAAGAAAGAGAAATGAGCGAGTGGACGGATTATTTCAAGGGTCTGTTAGGGGGAGAACAAAATAGGATCAAAAGGGAAAATAGAAGGATAGTCCAGGGAGAAATGGAGGAAGGGAACGAAATAACAAGAGAAGAAGTGGATGAGGCGATAGTTAGACTGAAAAAAAACAAGGCTACAGGAGAGGATGGTATGGAGACGAAGAGATAAAGTATGGAGGAGAAAGAATTAGCGAAGGGATGTGAAAGATCTGCAACAAGTTCTGGAAAGGAGAAGGGTGGCCGGAGGAGTGGATGACAAGGCTGGTGGTACCGCTTGTCAAAAAAGGGGAGGGTAAGAAGGTAGAAGAGTACAGAGGGATCACTCTTATGCCAGTGGGTTATAAAATATACGCGGAAATTCTAAGAAAAATGTTAGAGAATCAGATAGAAGAGAAACAAAGTATCCCACACAATCAGACGGGATTTAGAAAAGGTATGTGGACAATGAATAACATTTACGTACTCAACTACTTCGTTAACAGAAACTTAGGGAGAAAAAGAGGGAAATTAGTCGCCTTGTTCGTAGATTTTAAAGCAGCTTTTGACTCAGTGAATAGAAAAGTGCTATGACAGGCAATGAAAGAGAGGGGAATAGAGGAAGGGTTGGTGGAAAGGATAAAGGAAATTTTTACTGAAACCAGGTTTAGGGTGAAGATAGGGGGGAAAAACGGGGAAGTTTTCTGGACAGGAAGAGGTCTAAGGCGAGGGTGCCCGTTGAGTCCGCTACTATTTAATATGCTGCTGCCAGACTCAGAGGAGAAGCTAAAGAAGCAAGGGAAAGGGAAAGGGGGACGATTTTGGGTAATAGAAAACTATATTCTCTAGCATACGCGGACGACGTAGTTCTATTAGCAGACGATGAGAAGGGGATGAACCTAATGGTAAGAAATTTTGAAGAGTATGTGGGAACAAAAGAACTGACGGTGAACGTAGGGAAGACCAAGGTGATGTGCTTCAGAAATAGAAAGACCAAAATAGGTTACGTTTGGAAGATGAACGGACAAACAGTGGGAAGTGTGGAGGAGTTCTGTTACTTAAGTTTTGGGTTTGAGGCATGAGGGGGAAATGAGGTGCAGGTGAGGAAAAGAATCGAATGTGCGAGTAAAGTAATGGACCAAGTATGGGGTATAGGAAAGAGAAGGTTCAATGGCGACTGGAGAATGAGGGTTTGGTTGTTTGATGCGTTGGTTTGGGCGGTGTTGTGTTATGGAGTGGAGGCTTGGGGATGGAAGGAATATAGGAAAGCGGAAAGCATGCATGAGAAATTTCTGAGATGGGTAATAGGGGTTATTTGGAGTTGCCCAGGATACATGTTAAGGGAAGAACTAGGAAGGGAAACAATGGTAACTAGACAAATTAAGGGAGCCTGGAAGTTTGAAGAGAAGCTGAAAAGGGGAGAGGGGAGCAGAATAGCACAAGTATGCTTGGACAAGGAGACGAGAGGCAATTTGGGAAATTCGAAATGGGGGGAAGAAAGGGAAAAAATGAGGAGGGCTTGTGATATACAAGAAGGGGTACTGGAGTGGGAGGACATAGAGTTAGAGCTATTAGTAGAACAATGAGAAGAGAGATGGACAAAGATTATGGAGTAAAGGTACAATAAATGGTATATGATGGTCAAAGGGGTGACGACGGAACCAGAATATTTGCAAAAAATAAAAAAGGAAGACAAATGGAATAGGGTGGTACGGTTTAGAATGGGAGAAGGAGTGAGATCTTGTAGATATTGGATGGATGAAGAGGATAATCTGTGCAGAGTATGTGGATACGAAATGGAGTCATGAGCATATGTGTTAGAGAGGTGTACAGGAGAGGAAGATGGACAGTTGAGTGTGGATGAGTGTGTAAGATGGATTTTGGATGGTAATGGGCAGGGAGTGACGTGGATGAAATAACTGGAAGAAGTAAGAAAAAGCAAGGGAGCAGGGCAGAGCCAAACGGGGAATCATGTCTAAAGGAAAGTAACTAGCTAAAATTTTAAATTTTTGAATCGGTGAAAATGTATTTGATGGTAAGAGAAAACGGAAGCCCTGGAAGATCGCTCATTTTTAGAAGTTTAAGAATCAATAGTATTAATATTATTGTTATTTTAAGTAAGGCGAAACATTAGAATGTAAGCAGCGGTTAAGGTAGGTTAAGGATGAAATGTAAATATATGTACAGGGAGCGGAGGCCCTCAAACCCGTAAAAGGGAGAGATTGAATATACATACATACAATAGCTCAGAATTGTAAAAAATATTCCAATAAACAAAATGAGCTATTGTTTATTAATATATTGGATGGAAGTTACAATTATTGAATGAAATTGAAGAGAAAACCCTATAAATGTTAAATAAGTATCATTAGAAACTCAATTCAAAATCAAACCAAATTTTTTTTCAGAAATGTATTGCAGCCTGCTCCCAAAAGCATTAAGATTCATTTTGGTTAGATTTTTCCTGCTTCTTGAAACCGATTTTTAACATCGGGATGTTTGAAGCACTCACAAATAAATAATAAACTAATTATTCATTTATTATATATATTAAATTATTCACTTGTGGTGAGATGGTGGGGATACGGCAGAGTTGGGTGACGTGGTAGGGATGAGACGGGGGGACTTCATATTTCGGCGTAAAAGTGAGAATCTTCGATTCCGCGCGACAAATTTGGTCGAGGTGGTAGGGATGCGACAAAATTGAGCAGGGCCGTCGCACTTGTTTATTAATATATTGGATGGAAATTATAATTGTTTGATTTTTCCTTTTTCTTGAAACTATTGTAAATTAAAATGCTTCTTGAAATTATTGTATGATTTAGTAGGAAGTAAGTTTGTGGATCATTTCATGAGTGATCAGTGATATTAATGGAAGTTTTAGTGACTTTTCACTGACTTCCATTGGATTGTCACTTAATTAAATAAAATTAATACAGGTTAATTATAAAAATAAAAATCATTAATTAATTAATTAAGCTTATTAATAATAATTCAGAAATTCAAAATTTAAATTAATTTTAGAAAGAAGCTCACGAGGCATTGTATTAAAGCTTTCGTTTGTAACCTACGTCAACTCATTTTTTACCTCTTAATACTCTCTACATTTCAATAACTGAGCTCTGATTTATTCAAAATGTGTCAACTGTTTTTTTAATACTTAGAATTGATTTGACTCTCTTCTACTTTTCTGGCTCCGACATGGGTTTCTGGAGAATTCAAGTCGATTCGGATCGGGTTTCAAATCTGACCCGAAAATTTGCTTTAAATTTTCAAAAAATGACATGAAATATTCGTTATTTGTGGTAACCCAGTGGGTGAAAAATTTCGGGTTATCTTGAGGACATCTTGACGACGACTTTGCGACATCCTATGTCGATGTCGTTAAGATGTAATTACGATATCGTGAAGACGTCGCACGATCTGCCGAAGTCTTTCCAACATTGTAAAGACATCTTTGACATGGACATAGGTTGTCTTGAAGTCGTCGTAAAGATCTCGTAACGATGTCG
Organism: Andricus curvator; assembly: GCA_932195095.1. Lineage (NCBI taxonomy): Eukaryota > Metazoa > Arthropoda > Insecta > Hymenoptera > Cynipidae > Andricus > Andricus curvator. The sequence continues at coordinate 111,709 of CAKNYM010045569.1, read as the reverse complement.
TAAAGACGTCAAATTTTGTGCCCACTGGGTAAGTTGCCATCATTAACTGGAATGACATAATTCTGACAAAAAGCAAAAATCCAGAATATGGATATATACTTAAAAAATAATTCCCACAGTTGAAAAAAAAA
>CAKNYM010045569.1:92029-111178 GCA_932195095.1 Andricus curvator | reverse complement strand
AAAAAAAAAGAAAATGTTTATAATCCAGCTTGAAAACTTCCGAAAGTGGCAGTTAAAGTAGAGTATTCCCGAAATTTTAAATGTCCGAAGTATCAAATTTTCGACATTTTAAATTCCCGAAATTTCAAATTACCCAACAAATTAAAAAAAATTAATATTTGATTTTTTTATGTCGGAATATACTGTGATGAACATACATTATTATTATTATTATATTGATATATATTTTTGGGGGGGAATTTGGAATTTCTATAATTTGCAATTTTGGGTATTTGAAATTTTGGGATTTTGAGAAGTCGTGTTTTAAAATTTCGGTAATTATATAATTTTGAAAATATAATATTTCGGGAATTTCAAATTTCGGACGGGTTCGGGTTTTCGAGTTGTCGCGTCTTCGTGATTGCCACGCTGTGCGACGCGAGATACAGACGATTGTCGCGCGACAAAAACTTTACGCCGAAAAACCATTTTTCCCCGGAACGAGTCTTAGAGTCTAGGTGTGGAATCACCTTCAAGTAGGCTACGTTAGTCCTCCCGAAATTTCGGGACGACTAAAATGGACAGCGACGAGATCGAGAGGGTAAGGGAGATATATGAAGAGACCAAAGATAAGGTGAGAGGAGGGAAAGGGATTTCGGAGGGATTCTGGATGGATAGGGGGTTAAGGCAAGGGTGTCCGCTTAGCCCAACGCTTGTTGCGATTTTAATTGCGGATATGGAAAGTAAGCTGGAGGCCGGGGTGGTGGGACGAGTCAGGACAGGAGGGGTTAGCATTTGGTCACTAGCGTATGCAGATGAAATAGTGTTGCTGGCAAGAATCGAGGAGGCCTTAAAGGAGATGATAAAGAGGTTGAGAAGATACCTGGAGAAGAACAGGTTACAGCTGAATGCGGAAAAGTCCAAGGTTATGGTGTTCGGAAAAGGAGGGGGAAGGGATAAGGGAGGGAAGTGGAAGTGGAAGGGAAAGGCCGTGCAGGAGGTGAAAGAGTTTGTGTACCTGGGCTTCTTGTTTCGGAGGAATGGGGGAGTGGATGGTCACATAAAAGAGAGAGTGAGGAGGGCAAATGTGGTGATGAGGCAGGTGTGGGGGTTGGGAAAGAAGTTATTCGCAAATGATTTTGGAAGGAGAATGAAATGGTTTGACTCGCTAGTGACGAGTGTGCTATTGTATAAAGTAGTTGTGTGGGGGTGGAAGGAAAGTGAAGAGGTAAATAGGACACAGGAGAGGTATGTAAAGTGGACACTGGGGTTGGCATGGAACACGCCTAATTATATTGCCAGAAGGGAGACGCGGAGAACGAGTGTAGGGATTCTAGCGGGGAGTTGGGCTTGTAAATATGAGGAGAAATTTTTGGAAGAGGGGGGAAGTAAGCTGGTTAGGGAATGTTGGTGGCAGAAGGAGAACAGGAGAGGGGGTGGATAGATGAAGGTTGAAAGCGAAAGGTATTTTAGAACAAATGGACTGCAGATAGATGATGTGAAAAGGATGTACGAGGAAGGAAGGAAGGTATATAAGTTGGTTAAGAAAAGCGACATGGAGAGTGAGAGAAGACAGCAGGGTAAGAGAGAATAAGAGAGTCAATGATAAACGGGAACTATGTGTGGATTATGCCAAGGGCGAGAGCGCAATATTTATGTGAGAAAGGAGAAAAGGGAAGTCAGGAGCTTACAGCGAGGATGAGATGTAGGTGCATGGAGGGTTTTAATAGGTACTGGCTCTCTAGGGAGAAGATGATGTGTGAACTGTGTGGGAACGGGGATGTAAGAGTGGAGCACTGGTTGGAGCAGTGCGTAGAGGTGGAAAGGGGTGGGATAAACATGGAGGTATTGATGCATGAAAGGGGGGACAAAAGGGCAGTAGCATGGGTGAAGGGATTGTTGGGTAAGATGGAGAAGAAGAGAAGGAAGGAGGAAGAGGAATGAAGAAGAAAAGATTGTAAATAGGAGAGGAAGTAGATATAAGTAATCTGTAAATATTGTAAATAGTATATAAGTATTAGGTATTAGCCGCGGAAGCAGAGTGTGGAAATGCGAGGCAATGCTAGGTAATGCGAAAAGTAGGAACATGCGAGCGAGGCGAGGCGAAGCGAGGAAGGCAAGGCGATAAGAGCATGCGGTCTTAGATATAAGGTATGGATGGATGTTAGTTTTTTGAGGGTTAGTTTTAAGAAAATTCTGTCAAAAATGGAAGTGTAAGCAAGTCAATTTTTTAAGGCCAGCAGGCTGAAAAATAAACGTTTATTTATAACAAATATCAATATATTCGATTCCCTTCTAATAATTTATTTAATTTATGCAAAAATTAATATTTTAAATGCTTTTTTCAATGAAAGACTCAATTCTTCGAAATATTTTCGTTTTTCCCAAAAAATCTTTTGCATCAATTAATTAATTTATTTATTTATCAATAATTCATATTTTTATATTATTTTATTTGTATTATTGTTATTCCATTTATATCCTGATTTTGAATATGTTTGCGAAATTTAAACAAATATATTAAATTAATAACATTCATAGAAAATAAATTTCTTTGTGAAACAAGTTCGAAAAAGTGAACTGTTTTTCATTAAAAAAAAAGAACATTTAAAATGTTTATTTTTGCATACCTGAATAAAAGTTTATAAGAGAATTGAATATATAAACATTTTAATAAATAATAAGTCCAATATTTGGACCTAGGTATTTCCAAATTTTATTTGGAGCCATGATCTTTATTTACCAAAATTATTAATCCATACAGAAAACACACTACCGGGCACTCCCTTGTAAGATATATATTTTTATGAATGATCCTAGTAGATTATATCTCAGTAGTATAACTATGTTAAATAATGTATATTCATGTTTTTTTAGAACTTTATAAGTGAGAAATTGAAGTATAATTAAATGCCTCATCGGTAACATGACCCCAAAAACAAATTCGGAAACTAAAATTAATCAAAAGAATTCCAAAGAATTAAAAAGAAATCAATTATTTTTTGCAAACCGGGAAATGCCCGGGAACTTTTTTCCTCGATTAAAATGGCCACCTGAATTTCTAAGCTTTCTTAAAATTATTATATTCATTGGTATTTTCCTGTAAAAATACGAGTAGTTCTACTTTTTCGTACTTGTGCAAAATTTCAGACGTAGGATTGAAAAAACTTTCAATTTGATATGTTTATTTTAATTAATTTTTGTGGAACTTTTGTGATAATAGAGAAAAACTATCCAATTAGGGATTTTAAGGGTTTAAAAATAGTAACTCATTTTTTTCATAGAGTCCTCTAATAAGTAAAGGTAAAAAAAATTGATAGAACCATAAATATGTACTTCATGGAGATGGACAACGTTCATTGAAATAATTTTCCATTACCAGCAACAATCTTGAAGTAAATCAAGAAAAACATGCCTTTCTCGGTTTTTTTGGGTTCACATTTTATACAGCTGGTTTTTAGGTAAGAAGGTCCAGAGTAGGGTCACAGGATCTTTTATTTTCTCAAATTAGTAATTTACGGTACGTCCGACAACTGATATAACCCCTCGTATTAGCCCTTATGTAAAATTCTCTTTTAGACATATTAAATAGGGTGATTTTTCACGAAAATAGGGTAATGATATGAAGGAATAAATTCTTTCAAATACAATAATGTAAATACCATATTGAATGCAATATGAAACACTTTTAATTCCTCAGATTTCAAGTCGAAATATATATTGAATTTTCAACAAACAAGATTAATTTTCTTATCAGAAAGACGAATTTTCAACAAAATAGATGAATTTTCTACCAAGTAGTTGAATTTTCAACTTATAAAGGGTAAATTTTTAACCAAAAATGGATAACTGCAATTTTCAGATGAAAAAAAAATAATTTTGAACCAAAAAATCGAATTGTCAACAAGAAAATTTGAATTTTAAACCAAAGATATAAATCTTGAAAAAACATGAATTTTTAACAAACATGAATTTTCAACAAAATACATTAACTTTCGACACGAAAATATGATTTTTTAACCAAAGAATTATTCTTCTACCAAAAAGTTAAATTTTCATAAAAATAGTTTAATTTTTAACCAAATAGTTAAATTTCAACCAAAATATGAATTTTCAACAAAAAAGTTAATTTTCAACCGAATACTATAATTTTCTTTCAAATTGTTGAATCCGTAACCAAACCAGACATATTTGGACCCGAACAGTTACATTTTTAATAAAAAAGGATGAATTTATAACCGAAAATATTAAATTTCAACCATAAAGACGAATTTCCAACAAAATACATGAGATACATGAAAATGCAAAAAGTTGAATTTTCAACTTATAAAGGATACATTTCTAACAAAAAATGGATAAATGAAATTTTCAGATAAAAAAATGAATTTTGAACAAAAAGAAAACGAATTCTGAACAAAATAGTTACATTTTCAACCAAAGAGATAAATTTTCAACTAATGTGATAAATCTTTAAAAAAAAAGAATTTTCAACAAGAGTTCAATCCAAAAGATGACTTCTTAACCCAGAAGATTAATTTTCTAAAGAGGGAATATTTGAATTGTCAACCAAAGGAGGAGAATCTTAAAGAATATGAATTCTTAACAAACTAGTTCAACTTTCAACCAAAGTCGTTCAATTTTCAAACAAAATGATGAATTTTCCAGCAGAAAGATCATTGCTCTACAAAAAAAGACGAGGTTTCAACAAAATTGTTGAATTTTAAAGCCAAAAGGACGAATTATCTATAAAACGGTGGAATTTCCAACCCAAAAATATGATTTTTTAACAAAAAAGTTAATCTTCTACCAAAAAGTTAAATTTTCGCATTATTTGATTATTGTTACTGGTATTTAGTTGACTAATAGTCAAATCTTAATAAATTTATCAAATATTATATATAAAAAATCCAATAAAATAAAAAATAATTCTATTATAAAATTGTATTTTTTTTTTATACCATTAAACCATTTCCCTTTCAGGGTAGGCGTGACACTACCCGATTCGGGTAGTGTTTCTAGGTTTTTTCTTGTAGTTATAAATAACTACAAATGTGGGCTCACCACACCCACGATGTATTGCTTAATTATAATTTATTCAATTCATAATCAATTACCCAAACATAAAAATTTATGAATTTATGAATCCTACACCGTAAAATTCTATACAAAATAATACTTTAAATTTTGTGAATTTAAATAAACTCTACACAATAAAAAAAATTCTGCACAAAATATTTTGATAAATAATTCTTTGAAAATTTCAATTATTTTGTGTACAAATTTACAGTGTGTGATTTTACCTTGTCGAGTTTATATTTAAAACATTTAATTTGTTTAATAAATATGCTTGTGTATAGAGTTTTCGCCTGTAGAATTAGCGGTGTAGAATTTGCAAAAGTGGAGTTTCATTTAGTAGAATTTTTACTCCCCCTTTTTCAAAAGAACAATTTTCTGCATTATTACAAAAATTGACTTTAGACAAATAATACTGTATTTCAAAAAATGTGAGCAATACAATCACAAGGTTATTAATTATTGGTTACTATTAAAAATTTGTCACTTGTATTATTCATGAACAGTTAATTTTAATTGCAATATAACTAATCTTGTCCATAAAAAATGTAGCAGCTGAAAATATTTATTACGAAACAATTAAATTTTAATTAAATTCAAGAGTACATCTTATCTTCTACACATTTCCTTAATGCGCAATTTATTCGAATAATTGAAAATAATAATATAAAAACTCTTTGATATAAAATTTTGATTTTATATTTTCAAGTATTTACCGACTGAGTATCGACTATTCGATGGACTTGATCGGGCAATATGCGCCGGGAGCGCCTTCTACAATTAGTTCCTCGAACTATACCCCGTGCCGCATCTAGGGTTATAAAATCTTTGGTAGAATCAGCCAATCAGCTGTCAAAAATCGGGAGCAAGATTCGATAAGTCGATAATGCAAAAAAGATTCGATAACTCGATAATGCAAGTAGGCGCAAATTTAAAAAGTCAACATTTCTGGAATACAATGAATTAATAAAATAGTTGAAAATTAAGAATACAATCAAAAATAAGTCGAGTTAGTTATAATTCATTGTTAGTCACTCTAAACATAGGGGAAAGGGAAGAAAGTGTTTTCAAAATGCAAAACAAAGTCAAAATTATGAGTTATCTCGAAAACGGTGAGAGTAACGCGAAAACTGACAACATTTTCAGGGCTTTCTGAAGGGGAATAGTCCTCGGCCACCCCGACCTAAACCAGTAAACAAATGTTCCAAATTTAAAAGAAAAACCCAAAATTTTGAATTGTCTCTAAAAGGGTCACAGATACGTGAAAACTAACAATATTTTCAGGGTTTCAAAGAGCGGAATCGCTTTGGGACCAAAATTGTAAAGTTTTTGCAGAGGGGGTTTGTTTACGACCAACTCGAACTAACTGAATAAAAAGAGTTTTTACATACAAAAAAATGCAAAATTTGAGTTATCTTGAAAACGGTGAGAGATACGCGAAAACTGACAACATTTGTGGGTTTCTCTAAAGGGGGTTGTCCTCGGCCACTTCAACCTAAACCAGTAAAAAAAATTTCAAAATCCGAGAAAGAAATCAAAAATTTTTAATTAACTCTGAAAGGGTCACAGATGCGTGAAAACTGAAAACATTTTCAGGGTTTTGTAAATGGGGATGGTCCTCGGCCATCTCGACCTAAATCAGTAAACAAAATTTCAAAATAAAAAAATAAAATGTTTGATTATCTCGAAAACGGTCAAAGAATGAGGGGGTTTGTTTTCGAGCAACTCGAAATAACCCAACTGAAAGATTCTTAAAATTCAAAGGAAAAATTAAAATTTTGAGTTATCTTGAAAACGACCAGAGATACGCGAAAACTGACAACATTTACAAGGTTTTCTAAAGAGTTCGATCCTCGGTAACCCCGACGTAATCCAGTATACAGATTTTCGAAATTAGAAAAAATCAAAATTTTGAATTATGTCGACAACGGCCAGAGATACGTGAAAACTAAGTAAATTTCAAGGTTTTTGTGCAAGGGGTTTGTTTTCGATCAACTCGAACTAACCCAGTAAAAAGATTTTCAAATACCAGAATAAAATTAACATTTTGAGTTTTCTTTAAAAATTATGATAACAGTAAACAGATTAAAACATTTGTTTGAATCTAAAATTTGAATCATTTTGAAATCGGTCAGAGATTTGTAAAAACTAATAATTACAAAGAACTCAAACTAACCCAATAAAAAGTTTTTGAAAATTCAACACAATAATACAAATTTTTAATTATTTCGACAAACTCGATGTAACCCTATACAAAATAGATGAATTTTCGACAAAATAGTTCAATTTTCTACCAAACAAATAATTTTTTGACAACAATGAGAATAGTTTAATTTTCATTTGAAAAATCTAATTTTCAGACAAAAAAATTAATTGTCAACCAAAAAGATTAATTTTTTAACAAAAAACATCAATTTTTAACAAAATAAATTAATTTTCCACAAAAAAGTGAATTAGTCACAAAGAAGATTAAGATATTCTACCATAAAAGACAAAGTTTCAAAAAAAAAAAAGAAATTTTCAACCAAACATGGAATAGTTAAATTTTCAATTACAAAAATAAATTTACAACAAAAATTTCAAGAAAAGAGTTTAATTTTGAATTAAAAAGTTATCAAGCAAAGATATATTGGGACAGAAATCCTGCAACCAATGAAAAAATTGACAGAATGATTTGAGCAAGAACTTATTTAAATACCTTGTAAATTCCACATTTTTCTGTTCTTGATAAATGGTAATTTTTAATAGAACTAGAAAAAATTGACCGGTTGTGGTAAGTTTTGGGTTTCGAAATTATTATTTAAATGTAAATAGTGCAATGAAAATGTGGAACAATGGTTACTTTTCATTCATTATAAAAATACCATTTTGACTGTTATTTAACAATAATCTGGAATTTTTCTCAGTTTTATCATGAACATAAATAATGGGACATTTTTCTTAATCTTGAAGGTTAGAAATAAAATTTTAATATAAAAATAAACAAAATATTGGAAAATGAACCCAGTTTTGCTAATGTTGAAGTTTGCTCCTCTTGAAAGAAAGAATACAACATACCAAATTTACCTTACACACTACCTCCAAAAAACTATTAAAACTTCACCTTTTCCTATCAAACACTCTCAGATTTGACATTTGGTCTACATTGGACCGCATATCATTTGACCAATCTCAACGGATTAAAGATTTTTGCACTCAAAAACAAACAAACAAATTTTACAAATTACTTCCAGTAAGGCACGCACCATTAACAAACACAGTAAAAAACATCTCTAACCATCCTCTCAGCAATGAAATGATTTCAGCCTTATCTAAAGGACATAATTTTGCACTAGCTCCCTCAAAAATCCCGAAAGAACAAATCATCAGTAATTTGGAATCCACAATATATACCCGTCCACCCGAAAAAGCAAATGACATACGACGTAGGATGGCCAATATCTTACGCCAAGCCCAACTTCCGTCCTCAAACTTAACAAAACAAGAAAAAACAGCAATTAAAGAACTCAATCACAACAAAGACATCATAATATTACCCGCAGACAAAGGCAACGCAACAGTAATAATGAATAAAGAAGACTATAACAACAAAATCATGGACCTTCTTACTGACAATACATATAAAAAACTCAAAAAAGACCCCACAAAAACAATAGTCAGCAAAACCAAAACCCTTCTAAAATACTCAAAACTTGTCAGCGAAACAATATCTAAATTAAAACCTACTAATCCCATCTCACCAAAACTTTACGGACTCCCAAAAATCCACAAACACAACATCCCACTCAGACCGATCGCCAGCGCAATAAACTCACCAACTTACAACCTAGCACACTTTCTCGCCAAAAACCTGAATCCTTTCACAGGAAACTCTATCACACACGTCCAAAACTCTTTTGACTTCATCAGAAAGATACAACAGATTCACATTCAACCCCAAGACATCCTAGTGAGTTTCGACGTAGTATCTCTCTTTACAAAAGTACCAATCACTGATACAATCGATATTATTAAATCTTTTGCGAACTTCCCCTCCAATCTCATACCTTTAATAGAACACTGTCTCACTAATACCTACTTCTCTTTCAATAACAAATTCTACGAACAAACCTCAGGAGCAGCAATAGGATTTCCAATCTCACCTGTAATAGCCAACATCTTTATGGAAAATCTAGAAACTAGAATCTTAAACAAATCCAAGCTTAAACCGGAATTTTGGTGCCGTTACGTTGACGACACTTTTGTCATATGGAGACATGGACTAGCTGAACTACACAAGTTCTTCAATTTCATCAATAAAATACACCCTAATATCAAGTTCACCATGGAAATTGAACAAAACGGAAAATTACCTTTCTTGGACGTACTAGTTTACAAAAGATCTGATAACACATTATGTAGGACATGAAGTTTACAGAAAACCCACCCATACAAACAGATACCTTCATGCCTCCTCCCACCACCACCCATCTCAAAAGCAATCGGTCATAAACTCCCTTGTATACAGAACTATCTCCATAACAGATAAAGATAACTTACAAAAGGAACTACAAAATGTTAAACAAATGCTAATACAAAACGATTACACAAATAAACAAATTAATAAAGCAATAAGAAAATACACTAAAAAAAAACAAGTCAACACAACCTACTAAAGAAAGAGAGAGAAAAACGACCACCATCCTACCCTACATTCAAGGTATCACAGAACAAATAGGAAGAATTCTCAACAAACACAACATCCAAACTATATTTAAGCCACCTGCGGAAATAGGACAACTTCTAAACAACCCTAAAGATAAAAAGGAACCTTTCATTGATCCAGGAGTATATAAAAACCCTTGTTCTTGTGGCAAAGTCTATATTGGAGAAACCGGGAGGGCGGTAAGTCAACGTGTAAAGGAACATGAGAGTAAAGTCAGGCTAAAACATTTCACGCAATTAGCAGTAGCTGAGCATCATATCGAAACAGGACATAGCATTTTATTTGACAAAACAACCGTAATCGCAAAAACGTGCAATAAATTTCCAAGAAAACATAGAGAAGCCATCGAAATCTTAAAACACCCTAATAACATCAATAGGGACAATGGATGTAATACTAATTCGATTTGGCTTTCCGTCCTCCCGGGTTTTTAAAAAAAGACTTGACTGGCCAATCAAGTTCGACCAGTCCCCACCATGAGGCGCTCTGGCTAATCACAGGTATCGTAAAGAATACATATATATGTATATTGTAACAACATAATCTGAAACTTCAGTTTCAGGTCAGCCCTGAAGAAGTGAACTGCAATGTTCACAAAACGTCAGCAACATTCATAAATTCGCACACGAATGAAACCCGAAAAAGCTTTAATTTCAAATTTTAAAATATTAAACTTTAAATTTTAAATTTATTATAATGTTGAAGTAGTTGCGAAGATCTTAAATAGTTAAATACACCCGACTTTCAATTGTAGTATGGGTTTGGTTCTGACCTTGACTTGAATTGAAATTTACCGTAACGTAAACATCAGGGCCGTCTCGTAATGTTGCGCAACGTGACGCAGTTACTAGCTAGGCCGTTGGGGCACTGCGTTTCATCGCTATGCTACTGTTTTGTCATGTATGAGTGACCACGGCACACCTCCCGCGGCTCCTCTTATCAGAAACCGCCGCATTTTGGCACTGAACACCAGTCTTAGGATTTATTTATTTCTATTTTTTAACAGAAAAAGGGCGAACTTCGAGCTTGCCCTGGCAGACCGAACGAACGGAGCGGATACGCTAAAGCGTATCCTTATAGTATCCACATCGTATCCTCTCCGTATCATGCAAGAAAAACTCATTAAAAAAGAAAGATTAACATTTCACTTGTTGAAATTCGGATTCTACGTGAAATTTTGAGTTAAAAGGTCGCAGAGTAATCGCAAAGTTTTTCTTGCAACATTAAAAACTTTTAAAAAATATAATACTTATCGATGAAGTGCGCTGAAGGCGACTTCAAACGCATCGTCGTTCAGTAGCAGTTAATAGGCGTTATCCGTCGACGATGCGTTTGAAGTCGCCTTCAGCCCACGTTATCGATAAGTATTATATATTTTTAAAGTTTGTAATGTTGCAAGAAAAACTATTGCGATTACTCTCTGACCTTTCAACTCAAAATTTCACGTAGAATCCGAATTTCAACAAGTGAAATGTTAATCTTTCTTTTTTAATGAGTTTTTCTTGCATGATACGGAGAGGATACGATGTGGATACTATAAGGATACGCTGTGGCGTATCCGCTCCGTTCGTTCGGTCCGCCAGGGTGCTTAGAAAATATTTAAAGCGTATGACGTCACATCTAGGTGGCAGCTTTTTCAAATAAAAGTTCGGAGAAAATATTTTTTTTTAATTATACTCGTATGATTATAGAGAATATTATTAGAGTATATTAGTATATTTATTTACTTATTAGTATATTAGAGTATATTAATATAGTGTGAAATTAATAGAGTGAATAGTTCTATATTCAAAAATAAAAAAATTCAGTGGATGAACCTATTTTGAAACCGTGGTAAAAGAGTAGAGTACAAGTCCGATAAGTTGCCGTCCGATAAGTGTACACTCCCCTTAAAACGTCATCGCACGCACGGCGCGCACACTAATTGGGGTTCTCCCACTACGTGTCCTATTTTGCTTATGATTTGCGCATCATTCTTACGCATGCGCGCACCTAATATCGTGCTATTAGAGGAGACATCCGACAAGTCCGCAATTCCTGGAATTTTCCGCCCCTACAGCTCCGAAATGAGAAACTTATCGAACTTCTACTGTAGTTATAAAATGGTATATTTTTCCACAAGGGCGGAAATTACGCAATTATACACGAGTGTGAAGTTTTGTGTACAAGGCAGAAGCAAATCGAAGGGGGGCTGTATGCGAGTCGTAGACGAGTTAGAGATGAACCGTAAACGAGCCGTGGACAAGCCGAAAACGACCCGAAGATAAGCCGATGTCAAGTACTGTAAACTTCACAAGAGTTACAACTGCCTACTGCCAGCATCTGCTGCACGCAATATTTTTTGTAACAAATGCAGGAAATTTTCGATCTGAGAAACACTAAAAACAAATTTTTCCAGAAACTTGGAAAATGTTTGCTAAAATTGCCAGAGATTACTGAAAATTTCCGGAAATTACCAAGAATTTCAGGAAATGTCTGAATGCCGACCACTGGGGCGAATCGCTACAGTTTTTCACAAACCATGACTTAGGCGTGATGTAAAAAGTTCCTAAATTGTCTCAAGTTTTTAATGGCTATTAAAGTGAGTTCTTTATAGTCTCGGAGAAGAAATATTCCACAGATCTTTGTCAAAAAAAGAACTTGTTGGTAAAGGTCATATGTGCGTGTATTAGAGTCGCCCTTATTTTTCACTTTTCGAATTTCTCTGCTCTCACGCCTCACTTTTGTTCGAATGCCCCAAAAAAATCTACAAATTTGAGCAAAATCGGTTAATATTTAGGGGTGGCGCTGGCGCAAAGACCATGAAGTTTCCCATTGATTTAACGTGGGAAAAAGTAAGCTTTTTGTAAATCTAATATTTAAACGCGATAAGATGTTACAAATAATTCCGTGTTTCAGTATATTATTCAGACTTCATCAGAGAATAAGAATCAATCATAAATTTTGAGGTTGAATTATTTTGAGCCACTTTTATGGGTCCCCAAAGAAAACCACATAAGTGTCAAATTTGAGTTTTACGTAATATTGCGCACGGTGTGCCTGAACCAACTTTAAATGTAAGGTCACATGCAATTTTTTTTTGGATTCGATCCATACCCCGAGCCGTTTTTGGGAAAAGTGTTTTTTATGGGTTAAAAATAAAAATTTTCAAAAAAAATGTGATGAATTTTAAATTTTTCCACTTTATGTAACGAAATATGGTAAATAAATATATTATCAGTCCATATCAATACTGAAATAAAAAATAATTTATTTTAATACATGTCGGGAATTGTATAATTGTACAGCTTTTAGTAAGTTACTTGGGTATTGAGGTTGTGTGCTCGAAACTTTATATTTAGCCCAGGTCGTTTTAAAATCCGAATGGACAGATTCCATGGCTTGTTCACTGTAAAATCCAAGGCCTTTTTTAACTTTACAACAAAAATCAGGGACATGAAAAAAACCGCGTGAACTTTAGGTGTAATTGAAATTTCCATATCACAGTAACTTCGCTGAAACTCAGATATACAATCTACGTATTTTGGGTTTAATGTTAAAAAAAAACAAGAATCGACCACGGATTGCAAAGCCTTAAAGCACCTTACATATTTTAAACAACCAATGCTACATATTCCATGCAATAAGTCGATTTTTTCTAACAGCATTTTGCAAGAATTACCTGCGAACGCTGGACTCCCATGTACAAACTCGCGAGTAACGTTACACATCCTAGCCCATTGGAGACTCTCATCTTCGAATTCCGTCAGCATGTGTTTATACATTTTGTTCACAACCCCGAACATCAGATGTAATTCTGGTGGTGGAATTATTTATATTATTTCTGTGTTAGCGTTTTCTGAGAAAATTATAGGAGTATTTGTACAATTTTTATATACTTATTCGCAGATGATGTTTTACTTCCACTTTCTTGCCACGAAAAAAAATTTTCCTTACAACTTCCAACAGTTCTGTATTCCCCACACGCGTTTAATTAATCTTGTAATGCAGTACACCATGTGCAAGGAAAACTGCTTGCGTGTGACATGATGCCCGGTAATAAGTTGGCAAGTTTTAAATCAGTTGCTATTGTCCCTTTTAAATCCATCAAGTTTAAGAGTGACCACATCAATAAAACGTTTTCATATTTCTCTTGTGTATATGCCACTATCCCAAGCAGTAGTAATTTCTTGACGCCAGAATCCTTCAACTTTTTTGCGACAACGCCTTCGGTATACTTCTGTCGACCTTCTACATTTGCAAGTTCTGATTCATGCAAAGATTGCATCGAAAGGCAAACTTTCAAAAAATCTCCGCCACTATCTATTCCGAATTTCAAATGCATTTCATCAACTTCCCTTTTTTCTTCAACAAACTGAAATAATCTTTTTACATAATTGCAAAACACTAAAGTTTCTGCAGTAGTTGCAGTATCGTTATTTTTAGTGTTAATCACATTACACTCTTTCATACTGAATTACAAATCAAGAGAATGATTCAAAGTTTATAATTTTTGTTTTAGATCTGGTTGAAATAATTTTCTGTCATTAGTACCGACGTGAAGAGCTTCTGAGATAAAGCGATTACAGTATTTCTATTTGATTTATTTTCTGCAACGTTTGTCGCTTTTTCATTTGAAATCACTTTAATCAAATGACACACCAAGTGTTCTTTTTCTTTTAGGGATATATCGTTTATAATATGATCTTTTAAATTTTCGTAATGCTTCGGTGTACAAAAAACATGTGATCGTTGTTCTAGATATGTTTACATTAGATAAGAGACTCCATCAATGTTTACTTTCACGTTTTGTTGTGTGTTGTTGTTGTGTTAACACAGGCATGTATGATGATACGTATATTTTAAGACGTACTTCAAAGACTTTATTATATTTCAGGAATTTATTATATTTTTTTTAGATTTATTTTAAAAAGTTGAAATTTTAATGTCTTAATATTTTTTTTTTAATTTTATTATGTTTTTTATCAATAAAGTGCAGAAAAAAATCAATTTAATACATTGTTTGAAAAATTCTATTTTTCACCCTTAAAAACCATTTTTCTAAAAAACGGTTGAGGAATTTGACTCAAATTTTTTTTTGCACACTATTTCTAAGCCCCTTAATCGAGCCCAACAAAAAAATTGGATGTGCTATGACCTTGCATTTAAAGTTGGTTCAGGCACACCGCGTGCGGTTTATTGACGCTTTTTGAAAATTTGTTTAAACTAAATAATCATTAATCGGTAATTTAAGAATACCCAGTCATTTTTTAACTAATATTCAATTGTTTAAACAATATTAATTTGTTTAAATATTTGTTTGTTTTTTCAGTTAACTCGCGAAATGAACATATTTTCTAGACTTTATGAGTTGTTTAATCAATGATAACAATAAAATAATTTGTTTAAATAATTTTACAATTATTTAAATAATACGTATTTGTTCAAGTATATATTTTACCTAAAAAAAAGCAGGAGAAACATTTTACCTCACTAAATTTTCGACAAATTTTAATATTTTCAAGTACTAATTTGTTTATTATGAATGCTCGTAGATTTTTAAACAAATTTAATTTTTTCAAACAATTTTTTTTTACATATTTTATTTTTGGTATTTTTCGAAAGATTGAAATATTTTCAATATTTATAATTTGTTTTGCAGGAACGCTCTTAATTTTTCATGCAATTTAAAATATTTTCTTATTCAGATTAAAGATCGGTACTGAACAAATCTGACACTATCCCTTTAAGCTAGGCTGAAGCGTTTTAGTCACGTCCCTTCAAGACTTACAGGGTTCTGGGTTATACTCGTAATTGCCCCATTAAAAAAAAAATTTGGTCCACCTTAGTCCGCGTGGACCTAAACCTAAACCTAAACCCGCTAGACCCCCCGGTCTCCCTCGTGGACAATCGTGGACTTTTGCCTTTTTCGTTTAAAAATGCGTTTCTTTTTGTATAAATTTCATCTTTTTTGTTTAAAAATGCAACTGTTTGGTTAAAAATTATTCTGTTTCCGTCGAAAATGAAATTTTTTGTTCAAAAATCAATGTTTTGTAGAAAATTCCTATGTTTGGCTCAAAAATTCAACAAATTGGTAGGAAATTTAACTGTATGGTTGAAAATTTATATATATTTGTGAAAATTCGTTTTTTTTTATAGAAAATTCAAGTATTTGGTTTGAAAATTAATGTCTTTTGGTGAGAATTCATCTTTTTGGTTGAAAATGTAACTATTTTATATACACACTTTATATTTCCATAAACAAATTAGATTAACAATTTTCAACTATTTTGAAAGTTCAAGTACAACGAATTTGTTCCTTCCATTCAAATAGCTTAAGATTAAGTTGAAAGTCTAAGTTAGTCACAAATATCAATAAAAATGTATTAATAAATATTTTTAGAAACAATTGATCATAGTTAAGTATTAATTATACAATATTCCAGGAATTTCACTGAGTGAATCTTAGCATGCAGTGTTATTATTCATTCTCAAGCTACTTTGATTTAGAAACCGATTTTTTTCTACGTGTAACTGCCCAAAAATTTTAATTTGTTTATCTAAACTATTTATAAACATTTAAATTGTTATATTTGACCAAATATCATCAAAGATATATTATTTTTAGTAAGATTTGCATCAATTCAGAAAATTAAGGGAAGTCCAACCTTGAAAATACGTCAAATTAAAATGTTTTGCTACAAACATTATTTAGAACAATGGTTATTCTTAACTTTTCAATTATTGTGTGATCAAACGTAATTATTACATTAATATGTACATTGAATCAGCCTAATTGTATGATGTTCTTAAATTCAAAGTCATAAAGGTTAATGAATTTTAAATTGAAAACGTTAAACAAATAAATAAGATGTAGGATACTAACGTGTAAATTTTATCAATTTCAAATTTCGTGACCCAGACGAATTATTGCAAATTGATATATTAAAAATTGCAGTCAAATCTCACTTTTGAAACGTTAACAATGGTAAAATTTGCGATGTTTTCAATTTCCTGTTTAAAAGTCTTAAAAACTGAATAAATTTAAATTCTGAGCCTTCCAAATTAGAGTAATATATAGGCAATCTATGAATGAGTATTGCATACAAAGGGAGTATAAGTACAATGGATACTAATTTCAAGATCTTAGGTATGTCCGCCTCTAATCCGACGCTAGAAATGCTTGGTAAAAGCAAGTGAGGGGTAACTCGCTTAGCGCAATGGTGGGAGTATACTTAGCAGGTCAGCGGATGCGAGTCGAGCGATGACCGGACAACAGATACACCTTTGCTTAACGGGATATCACCATCTGACGATTATGCCGGTACCTGAGTAGGATGCGATGATGCCAGAGTTTATAGTTACTATTCCCAAAATTTGCATTCTGACGATTTCAAAAGGGACACAATACGCCTGTTGGCTAGCTATGACAGCGCCACCAATTTAGAACTATTGGGAAAATATTTGAATTTCAATTCAATATTAACAAAAAATCTGATAGTAAACAATTAATTTTAAAACAAAGATTAACATTTTTGATTAAAATGAATTGATATTCACTGGTTTTTTTTTTAAAAACATTGCCCAAATAACTTCGAGATACCCAATAGTTCGCGTGTCAGATGGCGATGTTGTCAAAGTCACAGAGGTACCCTACAGGCGAATATTTAAGAACTTCTTGTACTTAAACACTCCAGTGGCTGGGTGAGGCAGTGCGATTCTTACCTTCGACGCGTATAGATATATCAAGGAGTAAGCAATTATGCTTTCTGTTCTTTGTAAGTATATTTCAGTTGTAGTACTGGAATGTCATTAAAGTGGCTTTAATAATTAATTTAATTCAAAATGGAACTTTGAGAAGATTTATATTTGATTGAAAGTTACATCAATCAGATTGTCGGTTATAAGCTGCCATCTAACAGACAAGTTTTAGGTGCCTTGTTTTTTAAAACTCGCAAAATGCAAAAACAACTGCGAGAAAGTGCGACTTTGGTAATGGAAGAAACACTACATTTTTGGCAAAGAGCAGGAATGCCAAGAAAGGAAAAACAACATTGTGTATCTAAACTTAAAATTTTATTTGACGAATGGAAGAACCTTCACAAAAGTCATTTAAGGAAAACTGACACAGACGAAGAAAGAAGCATGGTTTTCTGAGCGTATAGATGACCTATTATAGATAGAGGAAGACAAATAGTTTTTGCTTTTGCAAAGGCAAAAAGGCCGACCAGGCTGCATGAGCGGAATTGACGTAGAATTGACTGAGAAGGAAGATCGATTGGAGAAAACATTGGAAAGTGAACTCTTGAGGAAAGAACGTTCTCTCCAGGATATGGCACAAATAGGTAAGAACTTAAAATAATGAAAATTATATAAACAAGAGATTTATTTTCTTTCATTTTATTTAATTGATGACGTTTAAACTGAAATAGATGTAGGTATTAATTCCGAGTACGTCAATTTCAGATCAGCTTGCTGAACTTTTATCTTCCTCAAGTCTAAGTAGTGCTGTATATGGATCACTTAAAGAATGGACTCAACAGACAATGTTGTAGGTCTTTGCTGTGATTCAACTGCGTCAAATGAGAGCGACTGAATGGTGCTTGCGTTTTTTTGGAACAAAATTTAGAAAAAGATTTATTGTATTTGGTTTGCAGACACCACATTCATGAGATTATATTACGAAGTGCGTTTAAAGAAAAGTTCGGGGCAAAATTGGGACCCGCAGTACCAATATTCAAGGTTTTTCAAAATGCATGGCTCAAAATTAGTGTCATAAATTACCAGCCTGGAATAAAATATAAAACAGTTTTAAAACAGAAGTGGAAGATGTTGCAGGAAGTATCGCGGAGTTCGCATTTAAGTGTTTACAAAACCCTCAATGTAGGGAATTATAGGAAATGACTTTTTAATTATTACTTTTTTTAATTAGGCCAACGGCCATGCCACGCTGAAAAAACCAGTTCTCGTCAGATCACTGAAGTTAAGCAGCGTTGGGCGCGGTTAGTACTTGGATGGGTGACCATTCGAGAATACTGTGTGCTGTTGGCATATTATGGGTGTGGTGAGCCCAAACTTGTAGTTATTTATAACTACAAGAAAACTATCCACCTAGAAACACTACCCGAATTGGGTTGTGTCACGCCTACCCTGAAAGGAAAATGGCTTAATGGTATACTCGAGATAGTTGTTCTTTTTCTTGGTGGTACTCCACCACGTGGAGTGAAATTCCGATCTCCAGGAGCTGTTACGTCGCACCGTAAATTACCAAAGTTTAGATTCAAACATTACGTACTGTGAATAACACGTTATTCACAAGGTTCTTTCGATATCATACGCGAGAGCTAAAGCTCTTTTTCTATTGGCGGGACGAACGGCAAGACGCGGGTAGAGTGGGATGGAGCGGAGTGCGT
>CAKNYM010045569.1:80895-92019 GCA_932195095.1 Andricus curvator | reverse complement strand
ATCGTTTCATTCATTCGCAGCTTTTGCCGGGAGTATGTTACGTCGCAACGTAAATTACCAAAGCTTAGATTCAAACATTACGTACTGTGAATAACACGTTATTCACAGGGTTCTTTCGATATCATACGCGAGAGCTAAAGCTCTTTTTCTATTGGCCGGACGAACGGCAAGACGCGGGTAGAGTGGGATGGAGCGGGGTGCGTGCTCGCGAGCGACGTTGGCGCGTCACTGTTTTTTCTGCGATCGATCGTAGTGAAGTGTCTGTGTGGATCTCCGAAGCGACGGCGTCCTCTGGAATATATATTCTTGTATAGCATCGATATCCTTCTTATTGCTCGATTTAATCATATCTGGCATTTTTCTATGTACATGTACCAATAACGTTATCGCAATCACGTTCATTATGAACCATTTCCCCCTTCTTCGACCCAAGCGTCAGAAAAAGGGGTGAATTCCCTACAACGGGAAATCGTAACCATAATTCCCTAAAACGGGAAACTGCATATCGTTGGCACCGAAGCCAATCTCGTTTCGACCAAAGCGTCTGAAACACATAAAAATCTCATTCTCAGCACCGAAGCTGATCTTGTTTTCATTCTCTCGCAAAATGAATTATTCTCGCTTTGTTTTTCAAACCACGTGGCGACGCACAGTGGGCTTTTTTGCAAAATTTACTTTCAAAACCTAATAGCTGTCGAACGAATTGACCAAAATGGATGTTCTTTGAACGAGATGAAAGCTTATTAAATGTACAGTAGGGGAAAATTATAGAGAACAGTTTTCCCGAATTTCCCAACCTGGAAAATGCGGGAAAAAACCGTCATTTTTTAACAAAAATTACAAAATTGTACTAGAATTACAAACAAAAAAGTTTCGTTTAGTGCAAGACATCACATTTTATAGATTTTTTAATTCTGAATCCAAATCTGCCAGGAAAAATAGCGTAGCGTTTTTCATTTCCGAGAAAAATGCGGTTAAATATGAAAAATCTAATATGGAGACACACAAGTCGGAAACATGATGGTAACTTAACGAAATTTATTATCTTTAGGTTTTTAGAGTCGCTGAATCCAAATCTGACGTCAGAATTACAAAATAAAGAATGGCGGATGCAATATGGCGGAACAAATGTTTTGGAAAATTTAGGAAAAAAATGACAAAATTGTCCATATTTACGTTTTCGAGGGCTCTCAATCCAAATCTGACGTCAGAATTTCAAAATGAAGAATTGCGGTTCCAATATGGCGGAACAAAAATTGATATTTCGGCAACTTTACAAAATAAGCCATATTTACGTTTCTGAGGTCGCTGAATCCAAATCCGATATTAAAATTTCAAAATTAAAAATGATAGGTCGCATTTAGTGAAACAAAAATCGAAAAATAAAATGTATTTGCAATGCACATGAGCGACCCATAAATATCTTTATCGTTAATTGGAAAAAGATTAAAAAAAGAGAATAGGAAGAAGAAAATTACACCAGGCATGGGGAGATTTATTAAACAAAAGAAAGTATACTCAAAAAAATGTTTACTTCGTTAATTACCTGTATACGGATAAAAGAAATCATTTTAAAAAACTAAAAAACTATATGGACATTTCATGCACATTCATTTTGTTATAATTCCTTAAAAATATATTTTCAGTGTAAATATAGAAGAAGAGAATGACGAAAGTGGTGCCAGTTCCTTGAGTAATGGAAATTTAAGCGATGATACAAATTTAAGTGATGAAGATTGATTATTGGAGAAAATAGGTAATTGAGATTAGGACATATGTCGATTTAATATAACGTGTCTGTAACTACAATTGTATTCATGCAATAATTCTAAAAATAGAAATTTTCTCAATATTTGTTCCGCCATTTTGGATACGCAATTTTTCATTCTTTGATTCTGATGCCAGATTTGGATTCAGCGACCTCCAAAACGTAAATATTGACAATTTTGTGAAGTTGCCTACATTTTTCCAACTTTTGTTACTCCATATTGGATCAGCCATTTTTAATTTGAAATTCTGACGTCAGATTCGGATTGAGAGCCCTCAAAAACATAAATATGGACAATTTTGTCAATTTTCCTAAATTTTTCAAAACTTTTTTTCCGCCATATTGCATCCGCCATTCTTTATTTTGTAATTCTGACGTCAGATTTGGATTCAGCGACCCTAAAAACCTAAAGATGATAAACTTCGTTAAGTTACCATCATGTTTCCGACTTGTGTCTCTCCATATTGGATTTTTCATATTTAACCGCATTTTTCTCGGAAAAGAAAAACGCTACGCTATTTTTCCTGGCAGATTTGGATTCAGCATTGAAAAATCTATAAAATATGATGTCTTACACTAAACAAAACTTTTTTGTTTGTAATTCTAGTACAATTTTGTCATTTTGGTTAAAAAATGACAGTCTTTTCCCGCATTTTTCAGGTTAGGAAATTCGGGAAAACTGTTCTCTATAATTTTCCCCTATTGTACATTTAATAAGCTTTCATCTCGTTCGAAGAACATCTATTTTGGTCAATTCGTTCGAGAGATATTAGGTTTTGAAAGTAAATTTTGCAAAAAAGCCCACTGTGCGACGCCAACATCGCTTTTTCTCTCACGCGTAACATTCACATATCTCCTTGAGATTCATTCGCAGTGCCAGGTATTCGCTAAGACACATTTTCTTCTCGAATTATTCTCGTTCACAAGATATCTCTTGTATCATTTTCATGTTCTCTTTGAATAAATCTGGGTTTTTTATGCCGTAAAGGCTTTTTCCCATGACACGTTTTTAGAATTATCATCCTGCCTTTGCTAATAAATTGCTTTCATTTTCAGAGATATTAAAGTACAAACATTTACCATTAAAAGAAAAAGAGAGTTAACTTAGATTCTTAAATTAAATTCTTTCGAAGATAACTTTTTAACCTGAAACACATTAAGACATTTTCGATTTTAACTAAGTTACCGAGCCACCTATGGCAAGGTCGTTCGCGACAAAACAGGAGCTATACGTCATGCTAGGTGGATGGCTGAAGCCATTTATTGTATTAGATAGATAAACGTTTATTCTTCAGCCTGCTGGCGTTAAACAAAATTGACTTGCTTACACTTCCATTTTTTGTACAGAATTTTCTTAAAACTAACACTTCAAACTAACATCCTTCCACACCTTATCTCTAACGCCGCTCGCTGTTATCGTCTTGCCTTCCACTACTATTTACAATATTTACATTTACTTATATTTACTTCCTCCTCTATTTACAATCTTTCCTTCTCCATTCCTCTTCCTCCTTCCTTCTCTTCTTCTCCACATAATGCTCATATTGCAATTCCAACCAAATCCCCTTCCTTCTCTTTTTTATTTCTTTCGTTTTTTTTATTTTTATTATTATCAAATCACAATATGAAAGCATTTATAATATTCACCAACGTTTCGGTGCTCATATAACACCCTTATCAAGGTATGAGAAAATTGGAGCAGGTGGGAACAGCGACGAAACAACGACGCTCTCTCCTCGATACCTAAGATCTAAGTGTGGGTCAAAAGGCAAATCCGTTATAAACACATCAGAAATAAGAGACAGTCAAGATTCATGGAACCCTATTGCCAACTGTAATTGATCATACTAGAATAACTTTTGTTTAATTTATCAAAATCAGTTTTCAAATTAATAGACAACTTATTTTGTTTTTTAATATATAGCATTTCCATGAATTCTCTCTTTCTCTCATTAATTTCACTATGTAAAATTTTAACATTATCCTAGTATTAGGAAGTCTTCCAGTCTGTCCCACGTAAGTCATCTTGCAGATCTTGCATGTGATCTTGTAAACAAGATCACCTTTTTTAAATCTATCTAAAGGATCTTTACAAAAAGTTATTATTGGATCCATTTTAAATGGTATACGGAAAATACTATGAATCTTAAATTTTTTCAACATAAATTCAATAGTTTTCGAAATTTGACCAAAAAACAGGAGAACAAAAGTATTACATAAAATAACTATATTCTCTCAATTTCTTCTGATTATCCGTCAATTAAATGTTATTTTGTTTGTTTTTGATTTATTGAATTCTAATTGTGATATGTTTCTCAATTAACTTTTGTGGGTAATGATTACAAAAAAGGATATTCCTAACAATATTAAAATTCTTTTTGTGAAATGAAATGTGGGACAAACCTAGAGCTCTGTCAACTAAGTTTTTGATTACTGCAATTTTGTTTTGGAATGGATGAGCCAAAAAGAAATTAAAAATTCTAACTGAATATGTACTTTTCCTATACCAATTAGTAATAATATTACCATCCTGACCTTTAGTTACTTCTATGTCAAAAAAACTGATTTTATTATTTTTCTCTATTTCATGGGTAAATTGAAGTTTTGGATAAAAACTGTTAAAGGTATCGATAACTGCCTGAAACTTTGCTAGAGGAATACATAATAAGATGTCATCAAAATACCAAAAGTGAAAGGGCAAAACAAAATCTAGCTTCTTGAAAGTAAAGACCTCCAAATCTTCCATAACTATTTCTGCTAAAATCGGAGAAACGACTGAACCTATGGGAGTACCAAACTTTTGCCTATAATTTTTGACTTAATCAAGTACGTGTTTTTATATTGTCCCATCTATTTAAAATTGTCTGTGTAACTAATTCAGGGGGTATACGAGGAAACATTGCAACAACATCCAAAGAAATCATTACATGGTCATCAGGAACATTTTTTTTAATAATAATTTTTTTGAATTACCGGCTATTTTTAATATTGTATTTTGAAATTGTAATGGAGTCTTTAAGTATCAAATTGAAGTTTTGTTCTAAAAATTTCGTGGGAGTGTTCATAGTTGAAATAACTATTCTCAAAGGATAGCCATCTTTATGAATCTTTCTCAAACCATAACATCTGGCATGGACTGTGTCTTTGGTATCTATATCAGTCCATCTTATACCTTTTTCGAAAAGTCCATTCTTTCTCCAATTATCTAGAATCATGAAAGTTTATCAGCATTCATGCAAATTATATCAGGGTTGTTTTTTAAAAAACCTTTTGTTATCATGAAACCTTCAGAAATATTGTGCATACTTGTTTCAACATCTTTGACTATTTCCATCATTTGTTTCGACTTACTTTTCATTATATGGTTCCTAAAACCTTGACCTAATCTGAGAATATCTGTAACTGAATCAGGAATTTGAATATCTGCCAAATTTATGAACCAAGGATCCCTATCTTCTTCTTCAAAAATCTTGTGTAAATTTAAATTTTTCTCTTGAACATTCGTTTGTTGATCAATCATTATAGAAAGTTTGTTCTCATGTTTTTTATCATTGTTTAAAAATCTTCGATTAGGGACAATCTGATGTTTTAAAAGATCAATTACTGTGAAAAGCAAAATCTCGAAATTTGTTATCCAAGAAAAATATTTTTTTAGGTAAGACATCATTTCTTCGATATTCAATCAAAAAGGTCCTCTCAAAACTCGAAGTTACACCCGTAGACAGAGCTCCGGATTTGTCTTCGGAAAAGGTGGAGAAGACAACTGAAGGTTAAAATGGACACTAGATGTCCCCCTTCCTATCTGGATTTTACCCAGATACACCATCACCACGCTAAAGGAGCATCTGCTATCCTAAACAGACGTTTGACAGCGAGACAAACAGCTTTCGCCTCAATACAAGAACCTTGGGCTTACAAGGCTAAAGCTAGAGGATTAAGTAACAATAGCGGATCAGTCATTGATGATAGTTCTGTAGAAACACCTAGGGCAGTACTTTATGTCAAAGGCGATATTAAATTTATTGGATTACCAAGGTTCTCTTCTAGAGACTTGATGGCAATAAAGATTGAGCACCATTTAGGGGGCAGGCGTCAACCTATGATGATTTGCTCAGCGTACGTACCATTTTACTACCAGGACCCACCATCTGAGAAATGGCGAAATCTGGTGGACTACTGCTGCGTTAAAGGGTGGCTTATGCACGCCATTCGACTCGGGGTTGTAAGAACACCAACGACAGGAGTCAGCCCTTATTAGCTTACCTCTTAACTACTCATTTAACTTGATTGAATCGGGCAATACAGCTACCTTCGCGACATCTAGATGTCTCGAAGTAATTGATTTGACCTTATGTTCGATAACTATTAGTTAACTGTTCAAGGGATGGCATGTATCGTTGGATACGCCCCAAGCGGATCAGAGACAAATATGCTTCTCCTTGACAGCCGAAAAACCTGAGATTCAAAGGTATTGAAACGCTAAAGCAACTGACTGGTATTCTTATAGAGAGAATCTCAACAGTTTTTTGGGCGCTATACTGGGCCGAATCAAATCTATCGAACAAATAGTACTTGCTGTCGACATCCTACACAAATATATGAACAAAGCATATGAGGACAATTGTCCTCTTTGTATTAAGAAAACAGACAGGGATGCACCTTAGTATAAGACTAGAATGGAGGAACTGAAAAAGGAAACTCGACGCCTTTTTAATAGGGTTAAAAATTATGGGTATTGGGACTTGTACAGGGCAGCCTTAACAAGATATAATAATGAGATACAAAATACCATCAGGGACTCACGGAGGGGGTATTGTCAGAGAATCGAGAATATAACTGACACCGCTAGACCTCAGAGAACCTTGAGTGGTAACTCATCATGTCAACTGAAGGCCTAATATTGCCTTCGGGTGAAATGGTTGAGACGACTAATGAAATCCTTGACCAACTAATGAGTGTACTCTTACCGGGCTCGGAGTTGGATTACACGAATGAGGGGGCAGCCCATGAGCAATAACCCTCAGAAGGACAAACTTTTATAGCCAGAATGGATTATTAGAAAGTAGCCACTCATATTGTCACTCATTCGAAAATTAGATTGGTAGTTAAACAATTCAAAACATTTAAAGCTGCCGGAGATGATAAAATATTCCCTGCATTAATTCAAGAAGGATTTCAGTCCTTAGTGGCTCCATTGCGCGTCATCTTTCGAACATGCTTAGCAATCGGATATACCCCAGTAGCATGGAGGAAGGTTGAGTCAATCTTCATTCCAAAGCCTGGTAAGGGTACCTACTATGAGGCAAAATCCTATAAAACGATCAGCTTCACCTCTTTCATTCTAAAAACACTAGAAAAATTAGTGGAACTTTACTTGAAAGAGGAAATCCCAACGGAAAAACCTCTCCATAGGAATCAATGTGCCTCTTAAAAAGGCAAATCTACCGTAGACGTTTCCAATGTCTCGTGGGGCGGGAAGGTACCCTCGTAATGGTCACAGAAATAATGTAGGTCACATCCCTACCCCTTTTCAACGTCTCCTGAAGGGAAAGGCACCCCTGTGACTGGTCACAGAAATAATGTTGGTCAAACACATACTCCTTCCCAACACTTCGTGGGGGGCGGGAAGGCACACCTGTGACTGGTCACGGAAATAATTTTGTTCAAACCGCTATCCTTGCATCTCTCTGATTGTTCTTCTGTGATTAGTCACAGAAATAAGTTCAACTTTACCCCTAACCTTTTCCAATGTTTTTTACTCTGGAACATCAGCTAGTAAGATGACTATATTGAGGATCAAACAGAAGCATTAAACACATGGAAGAAGAATCAATTTTTTAAATATTTTTGCCGGCAGTCTCTATCCTTAAAATATGCTTTTTAAAAAAATCGGTAAAGAAATGGTCGGCTCCGGTAATTTTTGTTACCGACACTGAAATTTTTTTTTATCTGTACGGAAAATTTTTTTTCACCGGAACCGACCATTTTTTTGCCTGTACGGCCTTTGTATACACAACCTTTATTTAAATTATTTAGGTTTGAAAAATTTGTATTTAGAACTCATAAGAGTCTACGCTTTGAAAACTATTCTATTCTTAAGATTGTCTAATAATGTAGGTGTTAATTTTAAATTACTGAGGGTGACCGGTGTCCCGGGAATCCGGGAAATGACCGGGAATTTTTGGTGAAAGGGAAAACCAAGAAATGAAAGTGGATTAACTTTTTACTAAAACCTTTGCAAATTTTTAATAGAAAAGTCTATGCAGCTTTGAAAACTGAAACAATTAAAACTTAAAAGCGTTTGAATTTGAAATTTTTTTATAAAACAAGTTTTAGGTTGACCAAATGTAAAAATAAATAAATTAATAGTTTTCATACCTGTAGTGTAATTCGAATGTTGAAAATTGAACAATAACTGATTTTATAAGACTTTTCTGAATCTGTTTAAAATTAAACAATTTTCAGACTTTAATGTTGAAAATTAAGCTTTTTTCAGCTTGAATTTATAATCTAATTTTCAGATTCATAATTACTATGCATGCTTTTATTCAATTTCAAATCCTCGTAAAATTTTTTTTAGTCTTAAAGTATTGCGTTTTTAACACATTTGATTCGAAATTTTCTAATTAAAAAAAGAACCATTTTCAAATATTCAGCAATATTTATCTGTCCATTAAAAATTAGCAATTATAAGTCATATATTCAATAATAAGCAATTCGAATCTGAATTTTTAAAAACAGAATGCCTTGAATCGCTAAAATTGCAACTTCGATCATTACAATTTCAATTATTTTATTTAAAAAATGATCAATTTGTAAATGAAAGTGTTGAATTTTGATGTATACATAAGAATTGAGCAATTATTATTTAAAACGATTTCAAATTAAAATAATTCAACTTAACAGGATTTGTGTATAAAAAAACTTTCCAATTTTACAATTCTAATTTCAAAAGAAGGCCGTAGCTGCAAGTACCGAAATTTCTGTACGGATAGCCAGATTTTGTTGGTACAAATAAAGTTGTTGGGCTAGTTTCACTGAGGTTTCACTGGGCCAGTTTCGGTACAATTAGCCAGATTTTTTTGGGACGTGTACACACTTCCTTAAGGGACCGTCTGTAAATCTCTTGATGCGTTTTTCCTTTGTTTGAATAAAGATAAGAATAAAGTTTTTCTGATGTGAAAAAGGATACAACGATATAAACAAAAGAGAAACACGTCACTAGATTTATGGACGGCTCGTAAAAGAAACGGAAAGAATTCTAGTATTTAACTTCATTCTGAATTGGAAGGGGACCTTTTTTTTCATTTTTATTGAGTTGAAGGTGGGAAAAATGAGCATCTTCCAAGTTTGTATTGATTTTGAAACGAGGAAATTTTGTTTTTCAATATTTTACGAATTGGAAGAAGGATAATGTTTAATGGCCTTGTAAGCCCAAGGTTCTCGTATTAAGGCAAAAGCCGTTTCTTCTGCTGTCAAACGTCTGCTTGAGAAAGCAGATGCTCCTTTAGCGACGTTAAGTTATATCTGGATAAATTTAGACTGAAAGGGGGACATCTGGTGTCCATTTAAACTTCCAGTTGTCTCCTCTGCCTCTTCCGTAAACAGATCCGGAATTCTGTCTTCTGGTGTAACTTTGGTTATAGAGAGAATCTTCATATTGATACTCTTCAACCCATAGTGAGGCCTGCAGTCGATCTTCTTGAGACTCTCAAGCACTCCTGGCTCTGCAGTTATTAAAGTTAGTTAGCTTAACTACTTGCCTTGATATCGATAACCTTCCATCCTCCCGTCTTTATGTTCGGATTTTGAATTGCTACCCTTTTAAATGCTACTGTCGGTTCCACGGATACACTAGGAATCCAAGCCAGCAGCTTTACTGGCTTTGGGAGGTCTTTGCCGTCGATCACTTTGATCTTAGCTCCCGCCAAAGGTAGTAATCCGCCTACAGCTTCAATGAGCCAAGTTTCGGACACTTCGTCCAAACAGATGGCAATAAAAGCATCATTTTTGAAGCGGAAATCATCAAATCTTGGGATGACTTCTCTAGACTGCACTCCATTGATTCTCTTCTCTAATGCCGCTTCAATAGCCATGACCTTATTCTGAATACAAATATTACGAGATCTCCCCCTCTATTTCCCTTCTACACCCGACACAACTATCCCTCCTTTTAATCTCCTCTCCTGCATCCTCTCCCTCTTTCTCTGATCCCTTACGAGCTAAAATAATAGAAACGAAAAGCAAGGACAATGTATTTGATAATTAATGAAAATTGATATCTAAACTTCATAATGAATACATACTATTTTTGGAAAGACAATCGAACCGTCGCGCTTCTGTTTAAAAATAACTTATTTCGACGAAATATACGAATATGACCTAAAGCTTTTCAATATTTTAAGTTTAATTTTTGAAGTCAATTTTTTTTTTGAGTAATCGATTTTCAGTGAAAAACGTTAACACAACGTCAGGTTGTGCAAAAGTTGTTAATCTTATTTTCTAAAATCTATATATTTCCGATAAAGACAGCGAGCATGACCTGAAATTTCTTCAAAAAATTGGTTATCTTCTTTGAAATCCAATTTTTTCTTCTTAAAACCCAGGAAAAACAATCGATCAAACGAATGCTTTAGTGAATCGGTTCCTTGCGAGAAAGCGAATTGAACGATCGTTTTCTAAATCATAATGACGCATTTGAATCGATACTATACTCGCAATTTAAATGATTTTAATCAGCTAACTCCGACAATCATTAGTATTATTATTAATTAGTTTTAATGAATTTTATGCAAAATGGAAAACTAGAGTTGATATAGTTAAGACTGAAGCTATCATAATAACAAAATGACAAACAAAAATAATGAAAAATATCAAATTAAAAATGTTTAATATAATGTGGTCAGATATAGCATTAAATATTTAGGGCGATCGTAGACTAACATTCACGAGACATGTTAAACACTCAGCGCAAAGAGCCATACGCGTGAAACAAAAATCGATTGTATGCGTTTGAATCAGCAATAAAATTTTTTGAATCGGCATTCTTAAAAGGAGTTTGTCAATTAACACCTATTGGTTGCATAACCTGATGAATCGGATAAAAGCGCAGATATTAATCGGGATCGTCCGATTCAGATAAAATATAAAATTTAATTTAAAATGAATCACTAAAGAGTAATAATGAATAACAATAATCAATTTCTTTAAAAAAAAGCCGTTTCGATGGCCATTAAAACGACCGTCAAATTGAAACCGTTTTAATGGCTGTTCAAATGGCCATTAATTGGCCATTAAATTAAAATTGAAAATGGCGGTAAATTAATATATATATATATATATATATATATATATAT
>CAKNYM010045569.1:39440-74041 GCA_932195095.1 Andricus curvator | reverse complement strand
TGCGGAAAACCTGGAAACCGAAAGCATAAGGTCACTCATGTATTTTACATGGATGATCTTAAGATCTATGCTAGGAATCAAGAGAAACTACATCTAGCTCTGAAAATTGTCAAAGAGTACACTCAAGAGATTGGAATGGAATTCGGGTTAGAGAAATGCGCCAAGGTTAATTTGAAGAAAGGAAAACTTAATGGCATCCCCGAAGATCCTGAGCTCGTTGACAGAAGCGCTATACGACACCTTTGCGCTGGAGAGACCTATACATACCTGGGCGTGCCACAGAGCCGCATTCAGGACGCGACATCTATAAAGGATACTCTCCGATGCAGATACAAACGTCTCATCCGGCAGATTTGGTCTTCCGAACTTTCGGCGAGAAACAAAGTATCTGCAACGAACATGCTTGCCGTCCCGGTAGTACTCTATTCATTTGGAGTGGTTCCATGGACGAAGGACGAGCTCAGATCCCTTGATATCGGGACGCGAAAGGTTTTGCACATGAACAAGAGCATGCACCTTAAGTCTTCTGTTCCGCGACTTTACATCTCACGCCGCCTAGGTGGTCGCGGAATACTGAATCTTGAATTTCTTCACAACAGACTCATTCTGGGTACAGCACATATAGTTGCAAATGGACAAGACCCTCTTCTTAAAATGGTCAGGAAACACGAAGAAGTGGGAAAAGGGGCGTTTCTGTACAAAGCAGCGGAGGAGGCTGCTGAAACACTCGGCCTTGACTTCAATACTAGGGGTGAGCAAAATGAATCAAATCTTATCCATCTTGAATACTCACTCCTGAAGGCCCGGATTAAGAAAGCACAGGAGAAAGACTTCCACGAACAGCTCCTCGACAAGAGGATGCACGGCATCTTCCACAGAAATGTGGAAGATCAGTCGATGTCGTATGAGCTAACGTTTGCTTTCCTTAGGTCACCCGGATTGAAGTCGGGCACGGAGGGCTTCATTTTGGCATGTCAAGACGGTGTCATTTCCACTCTAGCATACCGTCGCCACATTTTGAGCCAAGACATTCCCGATGATAGTTGCAGAGCGTGTCATGCACACCCCGAGCATCTAGGACACATACTATCTAGTTGTCCAACTCATGCGGGAACGACCTACATCCAAAGGCACAATGCGGCACTAAGAGTGCTTTATTACCATCTCTGTCACTCTTATGGCATTAGCCCAAATACCTCTCCGCTAAACGCTCCTAGAGAAATAGAGTCAATTGTCGAAAATGAGAAGTGCCGCATATACTGGAACTTCATATTCTCGACAATTGTTTCTGTTGCGCACTCGAGGCCTGACATAGTTCTCCTTGACTTCGAGAAACGAACCATGTTCGTTATCGAATTTTCGGCACCAGCTGACAAAAACGTCACAGCCAAGGAGAAAGAAAAGAAAGAGAGGTATAAAGACCTTATAAGGGAGTTGCGACGGTTATACCCGGAATATTCTGTTAAGCTAATCATCTTGATCATCGGCGCTCTTGGAAGTGCCAAGGTTTCACTGGTTAATAGCCTGAAAAGCATCCCTGCGTGTCAAAAAAATGCTGAGACACTTGCGGGGAAAATGCAGAAGGCGGTCGTCCTTGGGTCGCTCCGTGTCCTCAGGGTGCACGAGACTTTTGCCGGACCATCGTATTGAGTTCGTCGCAGACTGTAACCACCTATCTCACGGTCGTGAGACGTGGTTACAGCTGAAATTTTACCGCGATTTCGCTGGGAGCGGGTGCAATTTTTCAGATTAGCACCCGCTCCCGGCGAAATCCTGCGGTTGTCCTTATGACAAACTTTTAACTATATATAACCGAATTGTTCTAAGTACAGCTTACATCGTTGCGAATGGCAGAGATCCTCTCCTAAAGATGATCAGGAACCACGAGCTGATTGGCGAAGGACCGTTCCTTTACAAAGCCGCGAAACAAGCGGCCGAGACCCTGGGCCTGAATTTTAACATCAGAAGTGAGGAAAGTGCATTAGTCCATCTAGATGCTTCACTTCTAAAAGCCGAAGTAAAGAAAGCAGAGGTAGAAAAATTTCACCAAGTAGCTACGCGACAAGAAAATGCACGGAAACTTTCACAGAAATATAGAAAAACAGTCCTTGTCGAAGGAGCAAACTTTTGCTTTCCTCAAATCATCAGGGCTTAATTCAGGTACAGAGGGTTTTATTTTAGCATGCCAGGACGGTTTCATTTCTACCTTAGCATACCGTGAGCGCATTTTATGTCAAGAAGTTCCCAATGATAGGTGCAGAGCGTGTCATGTACACGCTGAGTACCTACAACACATACTATCAGGGTGTCCGACCCAAGCAGGAACTACGTATATCTATAGACATAATGCGGCATCTTTGTCGCTCTTACGGTGTTGGTCGCGACCCTGCCCTGCCGAGCGCTCCAAGGGAGATAGAGTCAATTGTCCGAAACGACAAGTGCCAAATTTTCTGGAACTACGATTTTCGGGCAGCAGTCTCCGTTGCGCACTCGAGGCCTGACCTTGTTCTCCAAGCCTTCGAGAAACGAACTATATACGCGATTGAATTCTCGGCTCCGTCCGAAAACAACATCACTGCAAAGGAGAAAGAAAAAGAGGAGAGGTATCAAGACCTTAAAAGAGAGCTGCAACGACTGTACCCAAAATATTCGGTGAAAGTAATTGTCCTTGTGATAGGTGCTCTCAGAGGTGCGAAACTATCACTGGTTCGTTCGAGCACCCATCTCACGGTTGTGAGACGTGGCCACAGGTGTGATTTATTGCGGTTCTACTGAGGCTTATTGACATTTTTTTTTTAGATGGCAGTTGCTCTCAGTGGGACCCTGCGGTGGTTGTTTAACTCTCTTTTTAAAATTATATATATTATAACCTTGTTTTTAACGATTAACTAAATTCTTATGGATCTCACTAAAACTTGGACTCAAAATGAGTCCAAGACATGCCTGAAGGGCGCCAGGTAGTTTTCCTAAATAAAAACTACCAAAAGAAAATACTTTAGCATTATATTAAAAT
Source organism: Andricus curvator (assembly GCA_932195095.1). Classification (NCBI taxonomy): domain Eukaryota; kingdom Metazoa; phylum Arthropoda; class Insecta; order Hymenoptera; family Cynipidae; genus Andricus; species Andricus curvator. Next base: position 71,028 of record CAKNYM010045569.1, on the reverse strand, counting down.
CTCCTAATGAGAAAATGGTGTATTTGCCCGATAACTTGAGTAGAGTGGCGGAGTAAGGAGGGACGCAGTGAGAGGTGAAGTCAGATAAAAGTCAGCATTTTAATAAAAAGCACTGATATAATTACTTGAGAAATTCGATTAATAACATTACAATTAATTACGACTTTAAGACGAGTGGGCCTGTGCCCCACTCCAAAATTAAAGTAACAAAAGAATCGACACTTTCTTATGATGGGGTTCGAGTGAACCCTAGACAACTTTGTGACTATTATAAATTTACAACTTGATCATGATACTTTCACAACACTAGCGGGGTCATGTCGGCCCATGAAATATACCTAACTTCCGATTAATAGATATACACTGACTCTACTTTTCACCCTTGGCCTTGACCGAGTTCAGCAATTTACTAATTTCAACGGCGTGTGTCTGCCAATTCGACACACGACGTTGAATACCCAGATGAACTTAAAGTTTAAGACAGAGAAACAATGAATGACCTACCTGGCAGTACTCGCCCTCCTCTCGATCGTCATCTCATTCCATTCATCTCAGATTAATATTTCCGGATCAATTCCTTTGTAGTTTTCGTTAAATTTTACAGCGAGGCATTCGCTTCGAGTTCAGAATCACGAATGAATTTTTAGAGTGGCGTCCCCGTTCTCCCTCTCATAGGAGTCGGAGCGCCACACAAGTACGAGCGTAGAACTACAGAGTGAGAGAACGAGCGACGGAAAAAGGACAACTGCCAGGTTCGGTAACCCACAGCGTGGTGGCGCATAGTCGGGGTGCGTTCTGTGCCACGCAGAACCTCGAGGTGGCTGGCTCGGCTCACCGCGCAGATTCTCTGGGCCAGCTTGATCCTAGTTTTTCCGAGCGCTCTTGTACGTGCGGGAATCCCGTCCACTACGCATGCGCCAGGAACATCTCCTCTTCTTAGTCCCTGTCGACAGCAGCCCTCCACTGCAGGCGCCATCGTTTTAGCTGACAGTTGTTGTTATTGTTGTGTGGGGCGGTTGATCCACCCTTGCCACGCGAGTTGCAATATGAAATGAACAAAATAATACGAAGCAAAAATTAGAAGAAATAATACACTTTTTATAAATTAGAACCCCGTGGTCTGGCAAGTATTGGTTCCGGTCGGATGACCTAACCTCCCTAGTTTTGACAGGTGATGGGTTTCTTGTTTGATTTTAGATAATACTTTATTGATAATACTGAATATAATGTCGTAATTGAGTGTCTAATTGAAGTTCGTATTTTTAACATCTTTAGTTGGTATGAGCCGTCGAGCTCTCATATTCTAGGCTAATACTTCCTTTACTATGTTAAAGTTTTGTTTTCATTTAATTTAGTTACTCAAGTCTCGATCAAAATGAAGAGTTCTTGCGATTTAACATTCTACTTAAAGACCAGCCGTAGAACTCTTATTTTCTAGACTAGTATCGTGAATGTTATCAGAAAGCCTGTGATTGTGATTCGTGACTCTAAACTCATATCCCACATCAAATTTGAAGTTGAATTTTAAGTTTTCTAACTTTATTTGTGCGGTGTACGAATACCAGGCGGGTGCCCATCATTCCTCTGTCTTGTTCCATTTGTCAAAACGCGAAAGAACAAAAAAAAATCAGTTGAAATTGGTTAATTGCCAGACCTCGGGTTCCATACACCATCATACATAGGTGCATCCCAATGTGCAAACGAAACAATAATAAACAAAAAAATTATAACTGTTTGACAGTAATTGATAACACAACAAAATTTGTTCTGAGGGTCACTTGAATTTAGTGGGTCCGATCTATGGCCGGCCCGATATGGTATTTCACCTTCTTGTTTAGTCTTACATTGCCCTCCTGCAGGTATCAAGACCGAGCCTCTACTTAGAATACGAGCGAGTACGGAGTCTTATGCGATTACCCACGCCCGAGTCTGAATAGGGAACAGTATTTCCCAATCCCCAGTTGAAATTTCTGTCGGAAGTTTCCGATTCCTCCTCATCATCGTCGGCACCCTCCGTATCGGAGTCCGAATCGCGAATTTCCGATAGCATTCCGTCGAGTTCAGCCAGTTCCTCCCGATTACTCGGTTCGTGTTCCGGGTGCTCGACAAACCTTTGAAGGTGGGTTGCGTGATACCGCCCCGCCAATCTTCCTTCTGGCGACGCCAGCTTGTAAATATTGGGTGAGATAACCTCTACCACAATGAAAGGGCCACCGAACTTTGGGGCCAGTTTGGCCGACACGTGAGTTCCCTTTTTGGATAACACTTGATTGGGCTTCTTGACTTTATCGCCAACCTTGAACTGTTGGTCGCGATGATTCCTATCATAGTATCTCGCTTGTCTCAAGAAAGCCTGATCTTGGCTCTTGGTCATCAGTGCCCTCAAGTGCTCTAATGTCGCCATCCGAGTTGTCCAGACTTGAAGGTCAGGTGGTGGCAACTCGGCCTCCCCCTCCCTTAAACTGCGAATAGTTTTTCGCGGACGGGGCAAAATCGGAACTCATTAAGGTGGAGGTCCCAATTTCTATGATCTTGGTCAATGAATGATCTGATCATAGTTTTGAGAACTCTATTAGTTCTCTCCACAGTATTAGCCTGAGGATGATAAAGTGGTGTGAACGAGCGGTGGATACCGAACTCCACAGCAAGGTCGTTCACCGCATTATTATTAAATTCGGTGCCACTGTCCGAGTGGAGTACCTTAGGTGTTCCCCACCTTGTCACAATTAATTCAAGGAAAACTTTATTGATGCTTTCCGCATTGGCCTTTTTCAAAGGCGCTAACTCGATCAATTTCGAGAATAAGTCCTCGAATACTAGTAGGTATTTATATCCCTATTTACTACGAGGGAATAGACCCATGACATCGGTTGCCATGACTGTCCATGGCTCCTGGACTATTCCTTGGGTCATTCCATGGAGCCCTCGCGACTGGGCTTGCTCAGGTTTATTGAGCTGGCGTGTCTCACAATTTCTAGCGAAAGACGTGATGCGGTGACGTGAAGACGTTGCGGCACGATGGTAGGTCTTCTTCCTACCTAAATGGCCGGCTTCAGGCGTGCAGTACACTTCATGTATCAGGTCTGACTGGAGGTTCTTCGGAACCACCAGTTTCCAAGCATCATAGTCCTCAATGGTGTCTTCCACCAGCGGATTATATCGGTACTTAAGGAGCTTTCCGTTTACTACTTTCCAACCATGGTACTTCCCGGGTGACTTCAACACCTCCTCACGCCGCCTGGCATACCAATCATCCTCGACAGGCATCATGGCCGCAATATGGTCGATTTCTCCATCCTCAAACATGCGGGATAGTGCATCCGGCATTTGGTGCATCGATCCCTTTCGATGGAAAATTTCGAAGCTATATTCTCGGAAATCCAACGCCCAGCGCGCCAATCTACCTGTCGGATTTTTGAGGCTGTATAGCCATCGGAGGCTACTGTGGTCCGTCACCACTGAAAAGTGGTACCCCTCGAGATAGTACCGAAACTTTCTGATGGCCCATACCACGGGCAAGTACTCTTTCTCGGTTTTCGAGTAGTTCCGCTCTGCTTTGGACATCACTCGACTAGCGTATGCAATCACACGCTTGTGCTTGTCTTGAATTTGGGTGATTACAACCCCTAAACCAAAATCACTTGCGTCTGTTTGGACGCAGAATGGTAGATTGAAGTCGGGGTACACCAATACAGGCGATGACACCAAGGCTGTTTTTAGAGTCCGGAATGCCTCTTCCTGCTCATCTCCCCAAGAGAACTTGTAATTTTTCTTGGTTAGACGAGTGAGTGGCTCACAGATTCTAGCGTAGTCCTTGATGAATCGCCTATACCATGATGTAGCCCCTACGAAACGTCTGACTTGTTTAACGTTTCTGGGTTGAGGATATTCAAGTATGGGGCGGACCTTATCATCGTCTACTAACAACCCATCTTTGTTCACCTTAAATCCCAGAAACTTGACTTCCGTTTGACAGAATTTACACTTGTCTGGGCTGAACGTCAGTCCTGCTTCATTTAAGCGCCTAATGGTACGCTCCAACCAATACAAGTGCTCGTCAAAGGTTTCAGCGACGACGATCACGTCGTCTAGGTACGCAAATACGTGTGGTCTCATTTCCGGGGTGATGACCTTGTCCATCAACCGTTGAAAGGTTGCTGGACCCCCGGTGAGACAAAACGGCATGCGTTTGAACTGGTACAGCCCTTTTCCTGGGATAGTAAAAGCCGTAATTGGCTTACTATCTTCGCTGAGAGGGATCTAGTGGTAAGCCTTGTTCAGATCTAGGGTTGAGATGTATCGAACGGAATTCAAGCGGTCCAAGATTTCCGCCATAAACGGAATCGGATACGCATCTTTCTTCGAAACCTCATTAACCCGTCGAAAATCAATACACAGACGGTAATTACCGTCCGGCTTACGGGCCATCACCACCGGGCTGCACCACTCACTATTTGAAGGCTCAATTAACTCCTGCTCAATTAATATATTCCCTTCGGCGATTAACGCGTCACACACTTTAGGTGACATACGATGATTCCTCTGACGAATCGGAGGGTTCCCTTGCATGTCAATCATATGCTCGACAAATTTCGCGGCGGGTAACCTATCGGGTTTCGGTTTTATTATACCCTTCAAGAACTGGTCTAACCTAACCTTCTCCGCTTCGCCCAGCAATGCAATGCCTTTACAAGTGTCTATTTCATTCTCGCCCGCGGAGCCAAACGCAAATTTTATGATCGGCTTGTCAGCCAGCCACAACTGCTTGTGACGCAAATCCAGAACGAAACCGAACTTTTCCGCAAAGTCCATGCCTAGTACGCAAGTATCAGTTAGCCCAGGTATTATTTTGAAATTGATTGGATGAGTGCTTCCTGTGAAGGTGGCTGGCAGACACGCCTCGCCAATGACAGACTCAATAGTGCCATTAGCCATCATGACAGCGCCTGCCTTGGAGTAATCAATCTTATAACCACCGGAACCGAGTATCTGTAACCCTACTGACCCTAGATAAGTTCTAGATGAACTCGTATCTATCAATGAATGGATTTCAATACCCTTTATCGTTATACTGACGTAGAGTCTCGAGTTGGTACCAATCCCTGATAGAAAATCAGGCGTAGTTTCAGAAGAGTTGTTATTGATATGCCCCTTTGTCCCCTGAATATCTGAGAGTTTTGTAAGTCCAGCACTCAAAGATGGGTATGATTTAGAACGAGTGAGCGATTTTGAAGAACGAGTGAGAACATGGGTTGTCGAATTCAATTGAGCGACTGAGAGTGGGGAGGTCTCCCTCCCTGCTTCATAAGTTGAAGCTAAGTGATTGAAATTCAAATCAGGCTGAGTTTCAGGCGATGAGTTCTGAGTCAATTCAAGTTTAATTTCAGAATATGAGTTCTGAGTTACTTCAGGTTTAGTTTCAGAAGATGAGTTCTGAGTCGATTCAAGTTTAATAGTCGAATTTGAAGGGATTGATTCCGCTATATCACTAATAGCAGAAAGGAGGATCTGCCTTGAAAGAACAGGAGTGGCGTTGACCCTGAGACGGCTCTCCTTTAGTGGTTTCCCTGACAATGAGCTGAATCGCAAGTTGGCCAAACTTGGCCTTGCTTGCCACAATTATGGCAAAACTTGGCCCATCGAGTTTCACATTTTCGCCAATCGTGATCCGCCCCACCACAATTGAAACAGGGTGGTTCAGCCTTCGGTGGGACCCTCCTTCTCGGAGGTGGACTCCGTCTTGAGAAGTCAGGCTTCCTTGAGGCTTGCGCCAAACCCTCCTCACTGTGAGTCTCGTCCTTATTGGATTTGGGCCGGTGTTTATTATTATTATTTCTGGTTTGGCTATCACGTCCGGAATCAGGTTTATCATGTGAAGAGGCCTGGGTGCCCAGTTTATCCACCAACTTAACCAACGCACTCACCAACGATTCAAGAGAGGAATTGGCACTGCTCGATGCGTTGCCACTAGTAGTTCTACCAGCTCCGCGAGAAAGGTTAGGGTTTTTGGCATAAGCCAAGTCAGGGAAGAATGAATCTTCCGGACTAGGAGGTGAACACTCACCTTTATTTAAATTCGCCGGTCTTTCTACTTCAACTGCAAGCAGCGTTAACTGATTATAATCAAAAAACTCAAAGCGGCGAATAGACCTTTGAAGATCAGGTCTGAGATTACGATGGGCCCTGTCCATCTGTTCTTGCATGGTAACAGGCCGTTGAAACTTTAGAAACAAACCTTGCAAGCAGGTTAGAAAATCAGAGGTCCTTTCATCACGACCCTGATAACGATTGGCGACTTCTTCTTCAAGCCGCCATTGATAATTGATGTCTCCGTACATCATCAGGAATGCAGTTTTGAAATGTTGCCAGGTAGGCCAGGCATGAGAATTATAACGGAACCATTGTAGGGGTGACTTTTCAAGAATGAATGGAATCCCTATCATCAATTCCTCATCAGTAAGGCCTGAAACCGAACGTCCCTCTTCCACCCTGGTCAAGAAACTTTCCGCACTGGTTTCATTATCCCCACTAAACGTGATTCCCCATTTCTTCACAATAGTGTCCACTGTTTTATTTTGGGACCTAGAATGGGAGTACTGAGTGGGGGGGGCCTAGCCCCTACTGACTGATTAGGGTGCGCAAAAATTGACGAGTAAGGTGGCAGGGTTGAGGGAGGCATCCCAATAGTGGTCTGCTGAAAGTAGGAACTAAACCTCTGTGGTCCAGTTGCAAACGGCGTGGATGCCACAAAATCTGCCCCTAGGCCAGGTGATGCCCCTGAAGACACGAAGACTGAACTGTTGGTCTGAGCAAAATTATGGTACCCAGTAACCGGCTGAAGGCATTCTCGAGTGTGCGGAGTATGTATTTTGTCGCGTTGGGACGATGACGTCAGCGGATTATTTTCTCATCCTCTATACGGAGTGGTTCCTGCGGGGTTTACCCCCTCAAAACGCGCGCGAGGATTGGTGGAGAACCGTGACATGGCTCCATTTTGAGCGTACACGTTTTGCGACGCGGTGTCAACTCCTACCGACACCATACTTCGTGATGGTGCTTGCGCGGTAATTGTATCATATAGGCAAGGGATGTACCCTGCCACGCAGCCCCTACTTATTCCAATATTGTTTGGTGCGTAAGGAAACGAGGTCATTACTGGCCTCGTATAGCAGAACACGGAGGAGGTACTTGTGACCGAAGTATGAACGCTAGTTTTACCCGAGTATGACGGTATGGAAAGTGGTTCAACTGGCGGTTGCTTGATTGCCCCCCAGTACCGAAAGCCGGAGATTCGAATAATCTCCGGGCGGCACCCAAGCATTCGTCGTGGGGATCCACCTCACTACCAGTACGCGAGGGGTCTCTCTCTGTGTGGAGTAATACCCGGCCTACAATTTCATTGATAACCTCCTGTAATTTTAACGGGTGATACACGCCCCCCATGTCCATTTCCGGTTCGCCTTCCGAGAATTGGGTGACTTCCGGTACCGAAACTGTCCTTCTCAGGGACCGTATGGCCCGGGCCCGTAGAACCTCTAAGGATCCCGATATGTCGAGTCCCCTTTCGCCCAAGTATTATCTGAGGTCATCTCCCGACATCGACAATCAACAAAGATTCACAGTAATCAAGTTATCAATTATTATCAATTATTAAGTAATAAATTTTCCTTAACTTATCATGCACATCAACCGATTGAGTTTCATTAACGTTTCAATTATCCTGGCGGAATTACGCAAATTCAGGTAATTGTAATGGTTGAAGCCTGGGGTGCTTTCTATGATTGGTGTGAGTCAATTGCAACAACAATCATGATCAATCAATTGGTGGTTCAATATTTCCGTTTAAATTGAGGTTAGGTTGGGTTCACTACTATTCAACATTAGGGTTGTTTATCTATTTGTCCTTGAAACCTCAAAAGGACAAAGAAACAATTTTGAACAAACCAATAATCATTATTAGTTCATTTAGGCGATTATTATTTCAAATGTTGCATTGAGGTTATGTCGATGCTGCTGCAATGCACTTCAGTCTTGTCTATTTGTCCTTGGTACATCATAAAGGACAAGGCAACAATTTTCAACTGACAGATAATCACCCCTATTTAATTAAGGTGATTATTATTTACTATTTGCCGTGAGCTTATGTTAATCTCACCCCAATATCGCCTCAACCTTCTTTGTCTGTCTATCCTTGAGACTTCAAAAAGGATAAACAACAATTTTTTTGTTTGTTTAATAGGTTTGTTTATTTTTAATTGAAGGTGATGGTGACATTAAAAGCTTCGAGAAACTCCGTTCCCATCACACAGCTGTCACTAAAATTCTCCAGAACCAAGAATTCCAATTCTGCTGTTCTATTGGCCACCGCGACCGATAAGCCACAAACGCCCACAACCGGAATCTGATTCAATGACAGATCAGAAATGTGAGTTATCTCAGATTGTTCAATTTGCAACGGATAGTTGGCATTTTGAAATACCTGCTGACCAATCAAATTTCGATGCCCACTTGTGTCAATTACGGCATGAACAAAAATTCCAAAAAGTTGGACCGGAAATGACATATTTAATGATTAATTTGTTTTCATTTTCAAAAATGTGAATTTATTTTGTTTAAAACCAAAATAATATTTCTTTAAACTTCACTTCCATTTTGATTTTGTTTATTACTCATGATAATTTCAATTTGATTTTGCTATTTTCAATTATTTTTCAAAATTATTCAGGTTTACCTTTTATTTTTAGTAGGTGACATTTAATTGATCGGTTCTGTTTGTCAACAGCCGAATTGCCATTCAAATAAGATTCATATGTGGTGACTCACTCTCTCTTATCACCAGTCACCTCAAACTTCAAAACAATTACCATTATGATTGGAACTTTATTTGTTCCGATTAAATTCTTACGACTTTCACTTTCAAATTTTAATTTTATTTTGGAGTGGAACTTCCAAATTCCATTTCGTTCCTTTTCCAAATCCTTCTACACTTCCCTCTGCGTCACCCAGGCCCATACGTAGGGCGTCATTTATATCCTTGTTTTTAATGATTAACTAAATTCTTATGGATCTTACTAAAACTTGGACTCAAAATGAGTCCAAGACATGCCTGAAGGGCGCCAGGTAGTTTTCCTAAATCAAAACTACCAAAAGAAAATACTTTAACATTATCTTAAAATCTCCTAATGAGAAAATGGTGTATTTGTCCGATAGCTCCAGTAGAGTGGCGGAGTAACGGGGAACGCAGTGAGAGGTAAAGTCAGATGAAAGCCAGCATTTTAATAACAAGCACTGATATAATTACTTGAGAAATTCGATTAATAACATTACAATTAATAACGGCTTTAAGACGAGTGGGCCTGTGCCGCACTCCAAAATTAAAGTAACAAAAGAATCGACATTTTCTTATGATGGGCTTCGAGTGACCCCTAGACAACTTTGTGACTATTATAAATTTACAACTTGATCATGATACTTTTACAACACTAGCGGGGTCATGTCGGCGCATGAAATATACCCAACTTCCGATTAATAGATATACACTGACTTGACTTTTCACCCTTCACCTTCACCGAGGTCAGCAATTTACTAATTTCAACGGCGTGTGTCTACCAATTCGACACACGACGTTGAATACCCAGATGAACTTAAAGTTTAAGACAGAGAAACAATGAATGACCTACCTGGCAGTACTCGCCCTCCTCTCGATCGTCATCTCATTCCATTCATCTCGGATTAATATTTCCGGATCAATTCCTTTGTAATTTTCGTTAAATTTTACAGCGAGGCATTCGCTTCGAGTCCAGAATCACGAATGAATTTTTAGAGTGGCGTCCTCGTTCTCCCTCTCATAGGAGTCGGAGCGCCACACAAGTACGAGCGTAGAACTACAGAGTGAGAGGACGAGCGAAGGAAAAAGGACAACTGCCAGGTTCGTTAACCCAGAGCGTGGTGGCGAATAGTCGGGGTGCGTTCTGTGCCACGCAGAACCTCGAGGTCTCCCGCTAGTCGATGGTTCAGGGGTGGCTGGCTCGGCTCACCGCGCAGATTTTCTGCGCCAGCTTGATCCTAGTTTTTCCGAGCGCTCTTGTACGTGCGGGAATCCCGTCCACTACGCATGCGCCAGGAAAATCTCCTCTTAGTCCCTGTCGAGAGCAGCCCTCCACTGCAGGCACCCTCGTTTTAGCTGACAGTTGTTGTTATTGTTGTGTGGGGTGGTTGATCCACCCTTGCCACTCGAGTTGCAATATGAAATAAACAAAATAATACGAACCAAAAATTAGAAGAAATAATACACTTTTTATAAATTGGAACCCCGTGGTCTGGCAAGTATTAGTTCCGGTCGGATGACCTAACCTCCCTAGTTTGACTTTATTGATAATACTGAATATAATGTCGTAATTGAGTGTCTAATTGAAGTTCGTATTTTTAACATCTTTAGTTGGTATTAGCCGTCGAACTCTCATATTCTAGGCTAATACTTCCTTTACTATGTTCAAGTTTTGTTTTCATTTAATTTAGTTACTTAAGTCTCGATCAAAATGAAGAGTTCTTGAGATTTAACATTCTACTTAAAGACCAGCCGTAGAACTCTTATTTTCTAGGCTAGTATCGTGAATGTTATCAGAAAGCCTGTGATTGTGATTCGTGACTCTAAACTCATATCCCACATCAAATTTGAAATTGAATTTTAAGTTTTCTAACTTTATTTGTGCGGGGTACGAATTACCTTGTCACAATATATATACCAGGTGTCACAAAAGTCCTGAGATGGCGGAATATTTCCTCAGGTAATATATTTACAGGGAGGTTAAGGTCATTTTTAAAGTAACTTTCAACGAGAAATTCAATGGTGACCTTTATTTTGATCTTGACGATGACCTTCAAAGTTTTTTCAAGCTCAACTTTTTTTTAAATGGAAACCCCCTTTTTTATATCGGCAATCGAAATAGCAAGACATTTTACCTTCAAATATGTACCCAGGTCATACATAGGTACATTGAAACCTTGAAAGGGGGTTTCCGATGGGAAAAAATTGACCTTGAAATGACTTCGAAGGTCATCGTCAAGGTCATGCTTAAGGTCACTACTGACCTTGTTTAAGTATAAAAAACCCTAGAGTGACCTTCAAGGTTACAAGGTACCTATGTATGACCTGGGTACATATCTGAACGCAAAATTTCCCGCTATATCGATTGCTGATGTAAAAAAGGGGGTTTCTATTTAGAAAAAATGAAGTTGACCTTGAAAAAACCGTGAAGGTCATAGTCAAGATCAAAATAAAGGTCACCGTTGAATTCCTCGTTGAAAGTTACTGTAAGAATGAACTGGACCTCCCTGAAAAATGTCTTACCTGAGGAAATATTCAGCCGTCCCGGGCCTTTTGTGACACCCTGTATATATATAATATTATATGATATAATCATAAATTCTTCCCTGTCCCCGCCCCTGCCTACTGAAAATAAACGGCTGTTTTAACGGTCGTTTTAATGACCACTTCAACGGCCATTGAAACAGTTTCGATTTGACGGCCGTTTTAATGGCCACCAAAACAGCCATTAAAACGTTCGTTGAAATGGCCGTTTATTTTCAATAGGGCTGTGAAACGATTCCAGTAATCTCTCTCCACCGTCGATACTTCTTCCCCACCTTGCCTTCCGCCGCTCTCCCCCCTTATCCACAACCCTAATGGCTGATGGTCTGATTCTACCCTCTCTTCCACTGCGAATCTCTCCGTCTCCTTACTTACATATGTGTATTCTCCCTCTTCGTCCCCTCTCACCATATCATTCGCCCCCGCCCAGCCTCTATCATCCATCCTATCCCTTAGAATCTCCCCCTCCTTATTTATTATCTTAACCTTCGATTTCCTTCAGAAGCTCTCCCCTTCTCTGTAGAGGCCGCCTTCTCTCCCCATCGTTGCATTAAAGCCCCCCCTCCCAGTACACGATACACCTCCTATCTTTACTGCCGTAATTTACACGCCCTCCCCCTCTTTCTCTCCATGAATTTCTTCCTTTAATCCATCCCTAACCCCCGTTATAATTGCCCCACTAGCCCTTTCTTTCTTTTTCACTCTGACCACCTCCTGAAGTCTCCACCTATACCCCCTTGGCAGCTTTGGCTCTATTCTATCCCATTTCTTCCGCTCTACCCACGTATCTACCAGTCCCACAACATGAAATTAATGGATATACCACCAGAACACTTCATCTTTCTTCTTTTCCCCTGCTACGTTCCAGTACAGCACCTTCACTTCTCCTCCACCCTGATTTACCCCCACCCCCTACTTCCTACGAATCAAAATTCCCTCCACTTCCTTCAACACCTCTTTCTCCTCATCCCACAACCACATTTTCTCGTCTTCTTTTATTTTTCGATACCCTACCTTCGCTGCTTTCCCTTCACTCTTCTCCCTCCTAGCCCTGTCATTCAGCATTCTCTGCGCCTCTCTTTCCTTCCTTGTCAAATCATGATCGATGAAAACCCCTTATCTTCTATCCTATTTTTATTTCGCATTACCCTCAACTTCTCTTCCCAGTTCTCCAACTCCATAACCGCCAATTTCTTCTCCTTTCTCCCCTCCGGCCTAACTTTCCCTACTTTTCCTTTAACCCAACCTATGCTCTGTAGCAGCGCTTCCACGCCCTCCCTTTCTTCCCCGCTCTTCAACTTCAACCTACTTATCATAATATTATTTCTTCTGTCTGCCTTCTCTTTTCTCTCCATTCTCAACTCCATTGCCCTTATCCTTTCCCTATCCGCCTTCTCCTCCTTCTCATTCCTACGCTCGCCCACTTTCTCTTCTATCATATTCTCTACCATCTCCCAAATACCTTTCTTCTCGCCCTCCTCCCCGTTACTTACTTCTATTTCCAAACTGCCCTCCACCTTCTCGAGTCTTTTTCCCGTCCTTCCTTCACACACTCTAGTCTCCTCTTCCATCTGCTTCATTTTAACTTCTTTTTCCTTCCTTACCAACACCACCTCCCTCTCTAATCCTTCTACTTTTTTCCTCATCTCTTTCACCTCCTTTTCCCATTTTTCTTCTCTGATTCTCATGTCCTCCCTCATGCCTTTCATCTGCTCCTTAGCCCTCATACGTCCTCCCTCAGTCCCCTGATCATGCCTAACAGCATCCCGAGAGCCTCCTTCTCCGATATATCTAACTAAATGAATCTAGACTTCGCCGTTTCATTGACGTCCATTATCAATCGTAAGCTTTCTGTTTGATACAACTTCCAAAACACTCTTTAGAGATATTTTAACCGATTTATATGCCCGTACAATTGAGTAGGAAACGCTTCTTGGAAACATTTCTGCCCTACAACGGAAAAACATAGTTAAGCGACATTTTTTCGAAAAATGAGTTTTTTAATTCAGTGGAATCGTGAGAGTAAACTGCGTCTGACTATCATGGTTAAAATTATAATTTTTAATTATTTATAACAAAAAAAGGATGTTTAAAATTTCGAATATTGAGAAAATTGACCAACTGCAATGGAAAAATATATGGAAAGTACTTTTCGGTGCCTGAAATTTGTAAGAGAAGTCGAATACTTCATGAAATAGAAGGGAAGAATATACGCAAAGCATTTTACGAATCTTTTGTCTGGCAAAAGTGGTCGAGCACGCTTCTTGTTACAAAATCAAAATTTCGCATGTGCTGTTCGTAAAGTCTCAAGTTGCAAATGTGTCGAGTCGAGCAAAGATGTCCAAGCGAAGATATCCGCAAGCGACATCGGCTAAATTCGGCAAGCAGGCGATCGTTCGGAATAGTTCGGAGGCGCTGCACAAATTCATCTCCAATGGTCACATGGCCGCGACCTGACGAAATTGAAAAAAAAAATCTTTTAACGTTTTTGAGATTTATTGAGAACTTTTGGGGCCTCAGGCTATGTACTGCTATGTTATTTGTTTCCCAACTCTTTAATAATTCAAAAGCTTATAACCGCGTATTTGATGTTTAAGGTAAAAATTCCTAATAGTAAATAATTACTATGCCTGAACTGCGTTTAAGATTATTAGGAGGTTTATTTCCACGCTAAAGTGCGATCTGTGTCAGATTTGAAATTTAGTCAAAAGCTTATGTTTGTTTATTTACTTTTTAAGAAAAAAGTTCCTGGCATGAAAATTAAAAAGAGGTATTACGATAAAACACCTTGTTACTTAATCCTTTCGTATTCTTCTGCGTTTACTTTCAAGGATTTTACAATTTTAGAAAATTTCAGATTTCATAGAATTTCACGGAATTTTATAATATTTCAATGCTTATCAGGGAGTTTGTTCACAAGAATTCCGGAATTTCACAGTATTTCAAAGATTTTCCAATATATGAGTGTATTTCCAAAACCTAAAAGAATTTTCAAGTTTTTGGGATGTTTAAAATTATTCTAACGAATTTTCAATTTATTTCAATAAGTTGAAAGTAATTCAAAGAATTTTCAAATATCCGTAACGGTCATCTTTTATAACATACGAAAGTCTAATCTGACGCTTGTCAAGTATTACCGTTTAGAATCAGTTTCTTTCGTGCCCTCGAAGAATACAGTCGTATTTTACTTAATGTGTAAAGAAACAAATACAAATTCTTGTGGACGATTTTTCTTTAAATTATATTTCTGTATACAGCCAATTTCATTCATTTTCATAAAAAGTTTTAACCGCGAAACTAAAAGTGACACTTGAAAACTGGGGAAATTCAAGAGCTTCGTCAAATATGAGTCAATTTTATCAATTAATATAAAATGTTGTGGTGAAATAATGAAATTACAGATTTTAAACTTTAGGTGCTGTTGCAATTTTTATATCATTGAAAATTGAACTATTTTTCTTGTTCCGTGGGGGGGGGGTCGCAATTTTTAATATATTAAGTTAAATTACGACAAAACACGTTTTTACTTAATCCTTTCGCCTTCTTCTGCGTTTCAAATTTCAGATTTCATAGAATTTCACGGAATTTTATAATATTTTAATGATTATCAGGGTATCCGTTCACAAGAATTCCGGAATTTCAGAGTATTTCGAAGATTTTCAAATATACTGGGTGTTTTTATCAACTTGAGACATCGAAATATCTAAGAAAATACGCATCCTATGAAAAAAATATCCCTAATAAAAACTTTTTATTTTCGAGGGGAAAAAGCGAT
Source organism: Andricus curvator (assembly GCA_932195095.1). Classification (NCBI taxonomy): domain Eukaryota; kingdom Metazoa; phylum Arthropoda; class Insecta; order Hymenoptera; family Cynipidae; genus Andricus; species Andricus curvator. The sequence continues at coordinate 55,882 of CAKNYM010045569.1, read as the reverse complement.
TTTAAAAAAATTTCCCCCACCCCACCCCCAGGAGGCAGGAGTGGGGGTAACTTTGTAATTTCAAATGGGAACCCCAATTTTTTATCACAGATTCAGATTCTCCTTTATGAAATACGTAAGTTTTATTCGAAAAATGTTTTTCGTTTCGCGATCTTTTAGATTTCCCACCCTCCTCCTGGGGGGTTGGAGCGGGGTAAATTTTTTGAAAGTCGCTTTTCCCCCTCGAAAATAAAAAATTTTTATTACGGATATTTTTTTCATAGGATGCGTATTTTTTGAGATATTTCGATGTCTCAAGTTAAAAAAACACCCTGTATGATGGTATTTCCAAAATTTAAAAGAATTTATTATATTATATATAATAGATTATATTAGATTTTTATATATTTATATTTATATAAAATTATTAGTTTATATTAGATTTTGGGGCGTTTATTTTGGGGTTTAATTTATTTGTATGTATGTATACCATTAAGCCATTTCCCTTTCAGGGTAGGCGTGACACTACCCGATTCGGGTAGTGTTTCTAGGTGGATAGTTTCTTGTAGTAAATAACTACAAGTGTGGGCTCACCAAACCCACGATGTGCCAACAGCACTCAGTTTTCTCGAATGGTCACCCATCCAAGTACTAACCGCGCCCAACGCTGCTTAACTTCAGTGATCTGACGAGAACTGGTTTTTTCAGCGTGGTATGGCTGTTGGATTTTTTATTTTCTTACACATATCTCATTATTAGTAAGTATTGTTCAATTAATAGTAAAATAATATCATAATTATTATTGTATTCAAAAATTTTCATTTTGAAGCACATATTACTTCGAATATAAAATCGTACAAGTGTTTGGAAAAATCCACGTCTATGAAGATATTATAATATTCATTGTACTTATAACTATAATATTTTTCCTTCGTTTAACCAGCGAGTATTAAGCATGCTTTTAATTAACAGCAACATATTTTTTACAACATGAAATGCGTATATGCAGTCAAATTATTTATGCTGAAAATTAGTTATAAAATTAACTGCGGCTCTGAATAAGTTCTAGCCCCCACCATGTCTCGCATGGCGTTTGCGGATTTCTCTTGTTGTATCGAGGGCCGACGCTCGATAACTTTACAGCGAAACACTCCGCAAGCGACTTTGCGTATTTTGTAGCTGGGATTTGATTCCGAAAAACTTCGCAAGTACATTTTTTAATAGAAATTGTTTAAATAATCAATTTTTTATCGCAAAATCAGAAACAGCAAATGCGTTTTACCAAAAAGGGGTACTTGCAATAATGAAAATGTGTTCCTATACTAAAGTTCTTAGCGAAAATGGTTTTTCTTGAATATCTCCGTTCAACTCGGAGAGCACCTACATAACTTTTTAGTGAATCCGCATTCTTAAATGTTTCGATTCAAAAATTGTTTATTGAAACGACTTTTTTTTCCTGGTTAGGAACCTTAATATCTCTATATAAAATCCCAATTGTCAGTTAGTAATAAACCACTATTGTATACAAATATTATCAGGCCAATATTAACTCCAGAGAATGCAAAACAAATTTCTTCGGTTAATTGGTAAATATCCTAGATATACAACTACTGTACAAATGCATAAGGAAATTGAAATTAAACATATTCAGTTATATATTTGTAGATTAGCTGAAAGATTTTTTGGCAGAATAAAAGAGCATCCGAACGAAATATTAAAAACAATAGACTGCGAAAATATTAAATATAAGCCACGGAGTAATAATGAGACGGATAATGCTGTACAAAGCGCCTCTAAATTTTACTGCGGTATCTGCACCCTACACTGAAAAAAAAATTTTCTTGATTCAAGGAAATGCGTTTCTTTGGTTTTTTTTCTTTCGACCAAGGAATTGTTTACTTCAGTTAAGTTAATATTGTTTAGATGCAAAAGATTCACTCATTAATTCAAGGAAATGATTTCTGTGTGTGAAATTTCTTTAATATGAGTAAATATTTCTTCGCATTAAATGCGAAAAATATCAAGACAAAGAAATGATTTCCTAGAAGGTAGGAATCTAGGTTTATTGAATACGTTTTAGGCGCCTAAATAACTCCTTCTTTAGTCCAATGAAATCGATTCCTTGAAATGGATAAATATGTTTTAGAATCGAATAATTCATACATCATTGGAGCAATTAGTTAATTTTTTTTAGTCAAGAAAATATTCACTCAAGATAAATGAATTTTCATTCAATTGAAGAAATATTTATTTCATGCTAAGAACTGTCAAAACCATAATAATAAAACAGTTATCTAAATTTAAAAAATATTCTTTGACGATAAATCGATATTCGTTCAATTGAAAAAAAAAATTATTTAACACTATAAGTTGATATAATTGTTGCAACGAAATAATGACTTAAATTGAAGAAATACTTATTCAAGATAACTGAATATTCATTCAGTTAAACAAATATTTATTGCAGTCTAACAATTATCATAATAAACCCAATAATAAAATTGTTTGAATGTAAAAAATATTCTTTCAATAAAAATGTATATTCATTAAATTGAAAGAAATATTTATTGCAAGCTAAAAGTTGATATAATAATTGCAACGAAATAATTACTGAAATTGAAGAAATATTAATTGAAGATAAATGAATATTCATTCAATTAAATAAATATTTATTGCATTCTAACAATTATTGTAATCAACACAATGCAAGTATTATTTAAATTTAAAAAATATTCTTTTAATATAAAGGTATATTCACTAAACTGAACAAAATATTTATTGCATGCCAGAAGTCGACATAATCATCGCAAAGAAATATTTATTTGATTCAATGAGTTCGATTCTTTGAATTGATTCGGACGCATTTGAATCAATTAATTGTGCATATTTGAATCAAGTCCTTAAGTTTATTCAAATCAAAGCAATAATGATTTAATTCAAAATAATATTAATTAAATTAAAAATATATTTATTTGTTACAAAGAGTTCATGCATTTATAACAATGAAGCATTTATTTAGATGAACAAGGTATTGTGTTTACATACGTATTTATTTCTTCATTTGAAGGAAATGTTTTATTTGCTTACTAGAATTAAATTATTCATAACAAATAAACATTTTTTTCAACGAAGTAATTATTTTTTCAAATCAAACAGTCAATAATTTGGCATAATTTGTTTCAATTGAATACTTCTTTAGATCAAAGAAATCTGTTGTTAAATTCAATATCCATGTTTTTGATTTGAAGAAATATTTCTTTGGCATTTATGGCGAGAGCTAAATACGGCTTTCCGCCTTATAATTTCCATGTTGCGACAGCGTAGTGGTCATCGTTGTGGATTTGACACTCGACGGACCCAAGTTCGATTCCTGCTGGAGGTGGATTTTTCATCAAATTTTTCTGTTTCAGGTTCATCAAGATTGTAAAATATATTCGTGATGCGTTGTTTAAATTAAATATGTATAATACTAACAATGTTAATTATAATTTAGGCTGAAAGAATCCATTTGTTTATTTAGGAAAATATGTACTACAGTTGAAGTACGAACTACTTTATTGCACTCGCGCATGGTTTAGGCCAAAGAAATATTTGTTTGAATCAGTGGGATATTATTTTGCTTCAAATACTCAAAAATTTGATGCGAAAAAATAGTTTTGTGAGCCTATAAAATATTTGCTTGACTTTAAAATATATTTCTTTCCATCAATTCACATACTCTCATCTCAAAGAAATATTCATTTCCATTCATGGCACATTCATTTGGAACAATGAGTCATTTATTTGGTTTAAAATGAATATTTTTGTCTTTGATTCATATTTCTTTGATTTGAAGAAATATTTCCATCCGATCAATAGGTCGTATTTTTGAATTACAGTACGCTTCATTGAAACAAAAAATCAAATCTGTCAATTAAAAAAACGTTTATTTTATCCGATCGACAATACTTTCAATTAAGAAAATATTTCTTAGAATTGAAATTGTATTCGATCATATCAACTGACTGATTTTTAAATCCAAATATCTAATTTCATTCAGTTGAAGAAATCGTCCATTCGCTCAAATAATATTTCAGAGGCTGAAGCAATTATTTATTTGCTTCAATAATTTCTTATTTTTCATACAATTAAACGATTTCTTTGAATTGAAGAAATACATGATTGGACGTATTCAGTACGACCATTTCTTTGAATCAAACAAATTTTTTTTTATTCAAAAACTTTTTTTTTCAGTGTACTTGAAGTAGTGGCACATGCGCACTACAATATACTATCTCTTTTTTCACGGGAGAAAAAGAGATAGTAAAGCGCAGTGCGCATGCGCCAATTATCTCGTAAACCGTAAGAGATAGGTAAAAACGGATGTCATTGTTGAGTTTTGAGTACCGCACATACTACACTATAATATGATATCCGTATCATAAACTGACATCGATTTTGACCTATCACTTACGTTTAACGCGATATTTATTGATAATAATAACAATAACGTTAATTTATGTTTGGAACGTTCCAGTGAAACGTTCCTGGAACGTTCCCAAGCGGCGGATATTTTACACTTTCCGGGAACGTTCCGCTGAAACGTTCCGAAAGTTCCCGCGGAACGTCCCAGGAACGTTCCGTGCTAATAGGGCAGTACACATTGTTGACTACTGGCCCAACTATGCACGTGCACAGGTATGACACTCCCCACTGTGCACGTCGAAGATCAGTGGTACAACCGTGCACGTTGTTATCCATTTGCACAACTGTGCACGTGCACATATATTACCAAACTAACGTTTTACGTGCACAGATGGGACACTCCCAACTGTGGACGTGCACAGTTTGGAATATCCCATCTATGCAAGTGGATTTGTGAGTTGAAAACCTGATCGGAAATTCTAGAAGTTATTTGATTTCACGGGATTCAAGAAATTCATGGAATTCAAGGAACTCAAGGAATTCCAGGAATTTCGGAATTCGAAGAAGTTACGGAATTGAAGGAATGTGCGGAATTCAAAGAATTTACGGAATTCAGGTAATTTACAGAATTCAACGAAATTATGTAATTCACGGAATTTACGGAATTCATGGTGTTCAAGAAATTCTTGGAATTCAAGATATTCACGGAATGCAAATAATTCACGGAATATAAGGGATTCAGGGAATTTACGAAATTCTCGGAATTCGAGGAATTTACAATTATTATTATTATTATTATTATTATTATACCATTAAGCCATTTCCCTTTCGGGGTAGGCGTGACTTGCTCGGTTGGAAAGTAGTAGTGTGTATATGGGTATATAGGTATAAGGTAGGTAGGTATATAGGTATGAGGTAGATAGGTATATAAGTGTTAGGTATAGATATTTTAGATTGATCTGAAATTCTCGTGTTATTTATTTAAATGACACGTTTATTCCGCAACACTGCTCCGACCCAGGTTGCTGATCAACCTCTCTAGCGATCACCCCAAGTGAAGAGCCTCACAAAATTGTTATGTATGGTTCTCCACTTGGGCCCATTAGTATCCAAGGTCTTTGTTTCAGGCGTCATTCATTCTACTGTCACTCTGTTTACAAACTATTTGTCGCCACACTTTTCTGTCCTGGCATACTACTCTAGCTTGCTTCACGTCCATGCATTTTTTCATGCAAGCTCTTGTGTTTCTATGGCTTCTTATGTCTCTACGGATTAATGTCTCATATACAGATTCTCACCATTCTTTCGTCGGTCTACCTCTGGGCATTCTGCCATTTACTTTACCTTTATACACTTGTTTGGTCAGTCGTTCATCTTTCATTCTTTCAAGATGTCCGAACCATCTTAACTGATTTCTTTCCCATATGTCAACTATTGTTTCTCCTGTACCACATTCTTTGAGGATTGTTCGATTGTCAGTGTTTTCCCGCATATTATGCGCAGAGGTTTCATGCCGATCGCATTAATTTTACTCCTTCCCTTTTCTTGATAGGTCTATGTCTCGCTCTTGTATAGTACAGTCGGTACGAATATAGAATTATGTATGGCCATTTTAGCTTTTTTTGATATGTTTTTATTTGTTAGGATGGACCCTGCTCTACCGATAACCTGCTTACCCTTATTTATGCGCCTATCTAACTCCCCATCTATTTTTCCGTCGCTAGTGAATAGACTACCTAGATATACGTACTTGTCAACTTGTTCTAATCTCTCATCATTTAGGACAATGTTGCATATTGTTTTCTCACTTTTTCCTTCAAACACCATGATTTTTGTTTTATTTACGTTAATTTTGAGGTCCATGTTTTTCATGCTTGTATTAAGTTTATTCAACATTCTTTGCAAGTCCTCGATTGATTCTGCCATAACAATCTTGTCATCTGCGAAAGCTAATCCACGTACCTTGACTGTTTGGAGATTTACACCTTCTTCGTCGAAGAGTGCAGTTCTTAGACACTTATCCATGAATATGATAAATAGCCACGAAGACATAACGCATCCTTGTTTCACGCCTTGCATAATATCGAACCAGTCACTCAGTTTCCCATTTACCCTTAAACTCGCTTTACTACCTGTATATATTGTTTTTATTGCTTGTAGGAGCCCTCCATTCACTCCGTACTCCTTAAGGACTTCCCAAAGTTTATTTCTATTTACTTTGTAGAATGCTTTTTCTAGGTCAATAAATGCACAGAAAACTTTCTTTCCTACTCTCAAGCTTTTTTCTGTGATCTGTCTTAGGCTAAATATCTGATCTGTACATGATCTTCCTGGCATAAAACCACTTTGGACTTCCGATATCTTTTCTTCTGTGATTTCCATTACCCTACGAATAAGTATTTTTGAGTATATTTTACTTACGGTACTTAGTAGGCTTAGTAGTGTAATTACTGCAGTTGCTTTTATCTCCCTTTCTTTTGTATATTGGTACGATAATCGCTTTTTTCCAATCGTCTGGGACTTTCCCCGTCTCGATACATAAATTTATTAATTCGCACAACCTGTGAGGTATGTACTCGCCACCGCATTTAAGCATTTCAGCACTAATACTGTCTATGCCAGCAGCCTTACCGTTTTTCAAGTTCTTAATTCTGTCTCGGAGCTTAGTGACACAGACTTTTTCAATTGGGTTTTCTAATGCATTATGTTCTATGTCGCAGTTTTGTTGTCCTATATCTTCACCTCCTAATAGTTCATTAAAAGAGTCTTTTAAAGCGTCTACTATCTTTTCTATATCATATAGCATTTCACCTTTGCTGTTTCTCATGCTGGCAAACTCTGTACTCTTACTTTCCTTCAACTGTTTATATAATAGTTTCATAATTCCTTCAAAGTAGTTTTGTATTTTGTTCTCTTCTTCTGTTCTGATTTTTTTTTACTCTCCTTGACTAGTCGTTTAATTTTCCTGTTTTTGTCTTTGTAATCATTTTTGAGTCTATTTCTCTCCTCATCGCTAAGACCTGTCATGTTTAATGTTCTCTTGTGCGCTTTTTTCTTTTCTTGCTGGGCTGCTTGAATTTCCTCATTCCACCACGCATCACCAGACTTTCTTCCTACCACTGCCGTACCACACACTTCAATTGCAGTTTTAACAATGATATCCCGTAATAAAGCCCACGCGCCCTCTATATCTTTATTGCTTATAAGCGCTTCCCAAGTTGCCCTATCTATGCGTTCGCTTAACTTATTTTGAAACTCTATTCGCACTTCCGGTTTCTGTAAATTTTCAATCTTTATTTGAGTTTGTTTCGTTTTTTCTGTTCTCTTTCTTTTCCATCCCCGGCCTAAGTTTATTTTAGAGATTAAAAGGTAATGATCAGTATTGCATTCGGAACCCCTCATGACTCTTGTATCTTGGACTAGTTCTCTTAGTCTTTCATCCGCAATAACGAAGTCAATTACACTGCGGTTATTTTCTTTACACCAAGTGTACGTGTGGATCATTTTATGTCGAAACCAAGTATTGGTCATAAATAGGCCCTTTTCTAAGCATAAGCTAACTAATTTTTCCCCGTTATAATTTTTTCTTGTCGGATCCCCAAAACTACCTACCACCCTTTCTGTATCTGTATCCTGGCGTTGGACGTAGCAATTCTGGAAATTAGAAGAATTTAAGGAATTCACGAAATTCACGGAACTCATGGCATTTTGATGAATTCAAGATATTCACGTATGTATACCATTAAGCCATTTCCCTTTCAGGGTAGGCGTGACACTACCCGAAGCGGGTAGTGTTTCTAGGTGGATAGTTTCTTGTAATAAATAACTACAAGTGTGGGCTCACCACACCCACGATGTGCCAACAGCACTCAGTTTTCTCGAATGGTCACCCATCCAAGTACTAACCGCGCCCAACGCTGCTTAACTTCAGTGATCTGACGAGAACTGGTTTTTTCAGCGTGGTATGGCTGTTGGCAAATATTCACGTAATTCATGGAATTCATGAAATTAATGGTATTCAAGGAATTCACGAAAGTCTAGGAATTCATGGAATTCAAGAAATTCATGGAATTCAAGGAAGTTAAGGAATTCGTGGAATTTATAAAATTTATGGAATATTATGGAATTCCTTAGATTCCTTGAATTCCGTCAATTTCTTGTATTACTTGAATTTCGCAAATTCCTTGAACTCCATAAATTCGTTGATTTCTGTGAATTCCTTGAATTCGGTGAATAATTTGAATTTTGTTAATTTCTTTAATTCTGTGAATGATTTGAATTCCTCGATTCCCGTGAATTCCTTTAATTCCGTGAATTTCGTAAATCCGTCGAATTCCGTAAATTTCTTGAATGTCGTGAATTCCTGCAATTCCTTGCGTTTGTTGAATTCCATGAACTCCTTGAATCCCGTTAAATCCGCAAATTTCTTCAATTGCGTGAGTTCTCTGATTTCCTCAAATTCCGTGAGTTCTCTGAATTCCCTGAATTCCGTGAGTTCTCTGAATTCCGTGAATTCCTTAAACAGCTCGAATTCCCTGAATCCACACAATTCAGGGAATTCCAAGGATTTCAAGGAAGTGCAAGGAATTCAGGGAATTCCAAGGACTTCAAGAAAGTGGAAGGAATTCAGTGAATTTAAATGCATTTTGGATTCTCGTAAATTTCGAGTACCGAAATAATTTGAGCATTCGAAGCTTTCTAAAAACTGAAGTAATTTCAGTACTTGAAACCTTCAAGAACCCGAAAATGCTCGAGTACTCGAAAATTTCAAGTACCTGGTTAGTTTCGAGAACATGAGACAGGGCGGGTTCTCGAAATCTTCAAGTACCCGAAACAATTCGAGTACCCAACACAATTCGAGAACGCCCGAAAATCTCTGCCGAAGAGGGGAAAAAAGCACTTACATAGGGGCCCGAAGAACTTTTCCGCTGCAGGACCAGATGGCATCAAGCGCTTTTGGTGGAAAAAGTTCACTTCTACGCACCAACATCTGGCCTGCATTTTCACCTTATATTTAAAGTCGGAGACGCCCATTTCGCGATGGTTGATGTTAGGACGCACTACACTCCTACCGAGGAAAGGCTACTTGTCCAGTCCAGAGAATTACAAACCAATGACTTGTTTGAACACGCTGTAGAAGATCTTTACAGCTATCCTAAACGACAGAATGTTTGAAGAATTGAGCCTGTGTGGAGAGAGATGAACGAACAACGGGGCTCGAAAAAAGGTATAGCAGGCTGCCGAGAGAACCTGCTAATTGACAAGTGCGCCTGCAAAGACGTAGCAGCCCACCAGCGTGCCCTGTAGATAGTCTGGATTGAATAACGGAAGAATTTCGATTCAACCTCTCATAGAATTATCATTTGTCTGTCGGAAAGGTTGAAGGTTCATCCGCACATAGTGAGATGAATCGACAGATTGATGCCCCTTTGGCAAAATAGATTTACCACCTCATCTGGGAATTATCGTATAACAACGAACAGGGTCACCTTCCAGAGGGGCGTCATTCAGGGCAACGCCATGAGCCCTCTGCCCTTTTGCATCACACTTCTGCCACTATCTCTCGCACGACGCAATTCTCTTGGTTACCTCTGCGGCGAAACTAATCATGGCGAGCATAAGGTCACTCATGTATTCTATATAGATGACATGAAAATCTATGCTTATAGTCAAAGCCAACTTAAAAGTGCTTAAAAAATCGTCGAGGGGTACACAGGAGAAATTGTTAGGGCATCTGGATTGGACAAGTGTGCCAAGATTCATCTGAAGCGAGGACAAATTACTGGCGTTCCCAGGGACCCTCAGCTTGTTGATATGAGTGTTATTAGAATCCTTGACACCGTAGAGACCTATACATACTTGGGCGTGCTTTGAAGCCGCATTCAATTCAAAAATACGCGGACAAAGCCACGTAACATCACTGAAGGAGTCTCTCCGAAGCAGATGCAAGAGTCTTCTTCGACAGATTTGATCATCGAATCCGTCGGCGTTGAACAAGGTATCTACGACTAACATGCTTGCTGTCCCGGTTCTACTCTCCTCGTTTGGTGTAGTTAAATGGACGGAGAACGAGCTTTGGGCTCTTGATATCGCCAGGCGTAAAATCCAGCATATGCAGAAGAGCTTGCATATTAAAGCTTTCATTGTTGCAAGTGGAAGAGATTCTCTCCTAAAAATGGTCAGGAAACACGAGATGAATGACCAATGAGCGTTCCTTTACAAAGCCGCGGACCAGGCAGCCGAGACACTTGGCCTAAATTTTAACATCAGAAGTGAGGAAAGTGCATTACTTCATCTAGATGCCTTACTTCTAAAAGCCCAAATAAAGAAAGAAGAGGTGGAAAAATGCCGCCAACAGCTACTCGGCAAGAAAATGCACGGAAACTTTCACGTAAATGTAACTTTTGCATGCCAGAGCGCTGTCATTTCCACCTTAGCATTTCGTCCTACTCACGCAGGAACGACGTATCTCTACAAAAATAATGCGGCCCTAAGATCGCCTTACTACCATTTTTGGACAGCAGTCTCTATTGCACACACTAGGCCTGACATTGTTCTCCATAGCTTCGAAAAAACGAACTATATTCGTGATCGAATTGTCGGCTCCGCCAGACTACAAAATCAATGTCAAGGAGAAGGAAAAGTAGTAGAAAAAGTATTAGCGACTGTTCCCAAGATATTCGGTTAAAACAATTGTCCTTGTGATCACACTTTCGATACACTTTCGATATGTATGCAGAAAGCTATCATCCTTTGGTCGCTCCGTGGCCTCAAGACACACAAGGGTTTTGCGGGTCTGTCGTTCTGATTTCGTCATGCTCTGTGACCACATAAATCGCGGTCGTGAGACGTGGCCATAGGTCTAATTTACCGCGGTTCTACTGGGAGTTGTTGTCATTTTCGTAGATGCCAGGTGCTCCTAGTGAGAGCCTGCAGTGGTTGCAGTCTGCGATAGACTTGATACGAGGATCTGACAAAAGTCTCGTGCACTGTGAGGGCGCAGAACGAACCAACGACGACTCAAAATCGTCCAGCGACCATTGAGCGTGGTTCCCCCGTAGGTGCCCCAAGCGCAAGAAGATCGCTGACTCATTTTCGAGTCTTTTCAAAATCGGATTCGACCCCCAAGGCTAGGCTCTCGAAAGGCCCATTTATCCTTGGTAGGGCACCAGCTTTTTCTGAGGACACGTACAGTTTAAGGTGGGTTCTGAACCATCAAAGCCCTTGTAGAAGTACATAGGAAAATTTCCATTAATACCGGCTCAGGGATCGAACCCCATACCTCCTGCATGGAAGTCTGACGCGCTATCGTCTGAACCACCGAGGCTTCGATTGACTACATAACATCTGGCAGGAATTTCACCGCCAAGGTTCGACAGTTCGGGTTCGAACTGCGAATCCGTTATCATACACTTAACAAGTCAAAGCTGCTGACTATCAGGCAGCATATTGTTGATAGAATACAGGTACCATCTGACGCTAGGAAATGTCTAGAGCGGAGGGAGAGGTGGGTAAGAGAAAACCAACAGTTTTTCTCTGACATCCACTTAAAGAAGGCTCAAAGAACATAAATAGCTTCGAAGAGCTGTGCAATGCCCTCATAAAACCTGAGGAAGAAAGGCCACCTATCACTACCGAGGAGGTAAAAAAGTATTAAGAGGCATGAAAAACTATTCCGCTCCGGGACCAGATTGTATCAAGACATTCTGGTGGAAGAAGTTTCCTTCAACCCAACAGCATCTGGCCTGCATTTTCACCTCATATCTAAAGTCGGCTCAAAGAATTACAGACCAATCACTTGTCTGAATACACTGTATAAGTTCTTCACAGCTTTTCTGAATAATGGGATTGATTGGACAATCGGACCTGTGTGGCGAGAAACGTACGAACAGCGCGGTTCGAAGAAAGGCGAATGAGGATGTCGGGAGAACCTGCTCATTAGGGCGGCCCTTATTTTTAACTTTTCGAATTTCTCTGCTCTCACTCCCAGTTTTTTTTTGAATGCCCAAAAAAAAATCTTGTCCAAATTTAAGCAAAATCGGTTAATATTTAGGGTTCGCGCAAAGACCATCAAGTTTCCCATTGATTTAACATGGGAAATAGTCCGTGTTTTAGTATATTGTTCAGAATTTGTCAGAGAATAAGAATCAATCATAAATTTTGAGGTTGAATAATTTTAAGCCACTCTTATGGGTCCCCAAAGAAAACCCCATAAGTGACAAATGTGAATTTCACGTAATATTGCGGTTGATTGACGCTTTTTAAAAGTTTTTTTTACATAAATAATCATTGATCATTATTTAAGAATACCCAGTCATTTGTTAACTAATATTCAATTGTTTAAACAATTTTAATTTGTTTAAAAATTTGCTTGTTTTCAGTTAACGAGCGAAATGAACGTATTTTCTAGACTTTATGAGTTATTTAATCAATAATAACAATAAAATAATTTGTTCAAATAATTTTAAAATTATTTAAATAAAATGTATTTGTTCAATCATATATTTTACCTAAAAAAAGCAGGAGAAACATTTTATCTCAATAAATTTTAATATTTTCAAGTACCAATTTGTTTATTATGGATAATTGTAGATGTTTAAACAGATTGCAATTTTTTTTAAATTTCAATTCGTTTAAACATTTAAGAGTATTCTTAAAAAGCAAAGTAAAACATAAAAATATGTCAATCTTTCGAAAAATAGCAACAAAAAAATTGTTTAAAAATTTTCAATTTATTTAAGCATCTACGAGTATTCATGATAAACAAATTAGTACTTTAAAATATTAAAATTTGTCGAAAATTTAGTGAGAAAATGTTTCTCCTGCTTTTTTAGGTACAATATATGCTTGAACAAATACGTATTATTTAAATAATTGTACAATGATTCAAACAAATTATTTTTTATCATTATTGATTAAATAACTCATAATGTCTAGAAAATACGTTTATTTCGCGAGTTAGCTGAAAAAAACAAATATTTAAACATATTTGAATTGTTTAAACAATTGAATATTAGTTAACAATCACTGAGTATTCTTAAATTACTGATCAATGATTATTTATGTGAAAAAGACCTTTAAAAAGCGTCAATAAACCGCAATATTACTTAAAATTCACATTTGTCACTTATGAGGTTTTCTTTGGGGACCCATAAGAGTGGCTTAAAATTATTTAACCTCAGAATTTATGACTGATTCTTATTCTCTGACAAATTCTGAACAATATACTAAAACACGGAATTATTTGTAACATATTATCGGGTTTACGTATTAGATTTACAAAAAGCTGACTATTTCCCATGTTAAATCAATGGGAAACTTCATGGTCTTTGCGCGACCCCTAAATATTAACCGTATTTGCTCAAATTTGGAGATTTTTTTTTGGCATTCGAACAAAACTGAGGGATGAGAGCAGAGAAATTCGAGACAAAAAATCCACCAAGTATAAATAAGAACCACCCTACTGCTCATCGATAGATGTGTCTGCAAAGACGCAGCACCCTACCAGCGCTTCCTATCGATGGCCTGGATTGATTACCGCAAAGCTTTCGATTCAACCTTCCATAGACTTATCATCTGTATGTTGAAAATCTTAAAGGTTCATGCGCACATCGTGAGGTACATAGAGAGATTAATGCCGCTTTGGAAAACCAGATTTACTATCTCATCTGGAAAACATCGTGTGACAACTAACACTGTCACCTTTCAGAGAGGTGTATTTCAGGGCGACACCATGAACCCACTTCTCTTTTGCCTAACATTATTGCCACTATCTCTCGCACTTCGCCATTCCGAATAGTACATCTGCGGCAAGCCTGGAAGTCTAAATCATAAGGTCACTTCTGTATTTTACATGGACGATCTTAAGATCTATGCTAAAAATAAAAAGCAAGTACACCTAGCTCTAAGGATTGTCAAAAAATACACTAAGGAGATTGGAATGGTATTTGGGTTAGGAAAATGCGCCAAGGTTTATTTGAAGCGAGGAAAACATAATGGCATCCCCGAAGACCCTGAGCTCTTCGACAGAAGCGCTATACGACACCTTAGTGCTGGAGAGATCTATACATACCTGGGCATGCCACAGAGCCGCATTCAGGACGTGACATCTATAAAGGATATCTCCGATGCAGATACAAACGTCTCATCCGGCAGATTTAGTCTTCCGAACTGTCGGCGAGAAAGAAAGTATCTGCAACGAACATGCTTCCCGTCCCTGTGGTACTCCATTCATTTGGAGTGGTTCCATGGAAGAAGGACGAGCTCAGATCCCCTGATATCGGGTCGCGGAAGATTATGCACATGAACAAAAGCATGCACCTTAAGTCTTCTGTTCCGCGACTCTACATCTCACGCCGCCAAGTTGGTCGCGGAATACTAAATCTTGAATGTCTTCACAATAGGATTATTCTGGGTAGAGCACATATATTCGCAAATGGACGAAACCCTCTTCTTAAACAGGCCAGGGAGCACAAAAATGTGGGCAAAGGATCGTTTCTGCACAAAGCCGCGGAGGAGGCTGCTGAAATACTCGGCCTGGACTTCAATATCTGGGGTGAGGAAAATGCATCAAGTCTTATCCATCTGGATTACTCACTCCTGAAGGCCCGGATTAAGAAAGCACAGGAAACAAACTTCCGCGAACAGCTCCTCGACAAGAGGATGCACGGCATCTTCCACAGAAATGTGGAGGATCAGTCGATGTCGTATGAGCTAACGTTTGCTTCTCTTAATTCAGCCGGATTGAAGTCGGGCACGGAGGGTTTCATTTAGGCATGCCAACTCATGCGGATACTGGAACTTCATATTGTCGACAATTGTTCTTGTTGCGCACTCAAAGCCTGACATAGTTCTCCTTGACTTCGAGAAGCGAACCATGTTCGTTGTCGAATTTTCGGCACCAGCTGACAAAAACATCGTAGCCAAGGAGAATGAAAAGAAAGAGAGGCTGTAAGGGATATGCGATGGTTATACCCGGAATATTCTGTTAAGCTAATCGTCCTGATCATCACATCGGCGCTCTTAGAGGTGCCAAGCTTTGACTGTTTAATAGCCTGAAAAGCATCCCTGTGTGTCAAAAAAATGAAAAGACGCTTGCGGGGAAAATGCAGAAGGCGGCGGTCCTTGGATCGCTCCGTGTCCTCAGGGTGAACGAGACTTTTGCCGGATCGTCGTATTCAATCCATCGCACACTGTAACCATCTATCTCACGGTCGTCAGACGTGGTTACAGCTGAAATTTTACCGCGATTTCGCTGGGAACGGGTGCAGTTTTTCAGATTAGCACACACTCCCGGCAAAATCCCGCGGTTGTCCTTATGACATACTTTTAATCATATATATAATAAAAAAAGGGTTAAACAACCACCGCAGGGTTCCACTGTGTGAGAGCCACTGCCATCTAAATAATGACACCGGCTCCCCAGTACAACCGCGGTAAATCACATTTATGGCCACTTCTCACAACCGTGAGATGGGTGGTCACAGGGCACGATGAAATCACAACGACAGGCCGACGAAACCCTCGTGTGTCTTGAGAAAACGAAGCGACCCAAGGATGACAGCATTCTGCATCCATCTCGCAAGTGCTTCGGCATACTTTTGGCACTCGGGTATGGCTTCAAGGTTACGAACCAGGGATAAAGTTCCGACAAGGACGTCTTCATGGTAAAAACCATTAAAAAACCCATAAAAATGATTTTTTTAATCTCAGTAAATACGAAGAATTTTGAAAAATGTTTCAAACAAAAGTTGTAGCTATATTAAAAATACATCTTTTTTTAATCATACACTTTTCGCCTATAACCATTTTTTTTCGAGAAAAAGAGGATTGCGCGGACGGTAAAGAAAGACCTGTTGCTTACTGCACTAAAATCTGTTGTTTACTGCACTAAAATCTGTTACACCTCATCAGATGTATCACTAATATTCTCGGAAATTCTCACTCGTACAAAAAATGCATACAACAAGTACAACAAGTACAAGTACGTTTAGTCAATCTCGTCACTTCTTTCCCTTTTTTTCTCGTCCCTTTTTCGTAACTAGCCAGTAAATGCGTAG
>CAKNYM010045569.1:19472-39040 GCA_932195095.1 Andricus curvator | reverse complement strand
AACCTGGAAAGGGGGACGAGCGTTTCTGAACATATTTCCGTAACCAGTCAGCAAATGCGTAGTCCTACCCCACACTTGAACCTGGAAAAGGGGACAAGCATGACCGAACGCATATCTGTAACTTTTTTTCTTCTTTCTATGGTTTTGCAAACGCAATCCTCTTTTTCTCGAAAAATACTGATTTTAGGCAAAAAGTGTATAATACCAAAAAGGTGTATTTTTATACTAGCTAAAACTTTTGTTTGAAACATTTTTTTAAATTCTTCGTATTCACTGAGATAAAGAAAAAAATCATAATTTTTATGGGGTTTTTAATGGCTTTTACCATGAAGATGTCCTTATCGCCCATTTTCACTATGATTTTCGTAATCAGCGCATCAAAATACGTAAGTGTACGTAGTTTCAACAAAATCCGAGGGTTCACCCATTCGAAACTGCACCCATAAAAGGATTGTTTTTCTAACGCAATCCTCGTCTTCTCGAAAAATACTGGTTTTAGGCGAAAAGTTCATAATGCAAAAAAGATGTATGTTTATACTAGCTGCAACTTTTGTTTAAAACATTTTTCAAAATTCTTCGTATTTACTGAGATGAAAAAAAAAATCGTTTTCATGGGGTTTTTTATGGTTTTTACCATGAAGACGTCCTTGTCGCCAATTTTCACTATGATTCTCGTAATCAGCACATCAAAATACGTAAGTATACGTAGTTTCAACAAAATCCGAGGGTTCACCTATTCGAAACTGCATCCCGAAGCAGTGATAGTTTCGCACCTCCGAGAGCACCTATCACAAGGACAATTACTTGTACCGAATATTTTGGGTACAGTCGTTGCAGCTCCCTTTTAAGGTCTTGATACCTCTCCTCCTTTTCTTTCTCCTTGGCAGTGATGTTGTATTCGGACGGAGTCGAGAATTCGATCACGAATATAGTTCGTTTCTCGAAGTCTTGGAGAACGATGTCAGGCCTCGATTGTGCAAAGGAGACTGCTGTCCGAAAATCGTAGTTCCAGAAAATTTAGCACTTCTCGTTCTGGACAATTGACTCTATCTTTCTTAGAGCGTTCGGCAGGGCAGGGTCGCGACACCCCGATAGTATGTGACATAAAATGCGGTCACGGTATGCTAAGGTGGAAATGACACCGTCCTGGCATGCGAAAATAAAATCCTCTGTACCTGAATTAAGCCCTGATAATTGTTTCTTTACATTTCTGTGAAAGTTTCCGTGCATTTTCTTGTCGAGTAGCTGTTTGTGAAAGTTTTCAACATCTGCTTTCTTCACTTCGGCTTTTAGAAGTGAAGCATCTAGATGGAGTAATGCACTTTCCTCACTTCTGATGTTAAAATTCACGCCAAGGGTCTCGGCCGCCCACTCCGCGGCTTTGTAAAGGAACGCTCCTTCGCCAATCATCTCGTGGTTCCTGACCATTTTTAGGAGAGGATCTCTGCCATTCGCAACGAGGTAAGCTGTACTTAGAACAATTCGGTTATGAAGACATTGGAGATTCAGAAGTCAACGTCCGCCTTGACGGCATGAAATGTATCATCGCGGAACTGAGGAATTGATATGCAAGCTTTTATGCATATGCATGATCATACGTTTGGTGATATCAAGGGCCTTAAGCTCGTTCTTCGCCGACAGATTGGAAGACCAAATCTATCGAAGAAGATGCTTGTATCTGCTTCGAAGGGACTCCTTCACTGATGTTACGTCCTGAATGCGGGTTTGAGGCGCGCCCAGGTATGTATAGGTCTCTCCAGTATTAAGATGTCTAATAACACTTATATCCACAAACTCAGGGTCCTTGGGAACGGCAGTAATCTTTCCTTTCATCAGATTAATTTTGGCACACTTGTCCAAACCAAAGTCCATCACAATCTCTCCTGTGTACTCCTTGACGATATTTATACCATTTCGAAGTTTGCTTTTACCAGAGCCATAGATCTTCAGGTCATCTATATAAAATACATGAGTGACCTTATGCTCGCGCTGATTAGTGTGACCACAGAGGTATCCAGAAGAATTTCATAGTGCGAGAGATAGAGGCAGAAGTGTGATGCAAAAAAGCAAAGGGCTCATGGTATCACCCTGAAAGACGCCCCTCTGGAAGGTGACGTTGTTCGTTGTCACACGATAATTTCCAGATGAGATAGTAAATCTAGTTTTGCAAAGAGGCATCAATCTCGCTATGCATCTCACTATGTGTGGATGCACCTTCAAGCTTTCTAACAGATAGATGATAAGTCTATGATAGGTTGAATCGAAAGCTTTCCGGTAATCAATCCAGGCCATTGACAGGACGCGCTGATGGACTGCAGCGTCCTTACAGACGAACCTGTCAATTAGCAGTTTCTCTCGATAGCTTGCTACACCTTTTTTGAGCCACGTTGTTCGTACATCTCTCGCCACACAGGCTCAATTCGTCGAACAATCCTATTGTTTAGGACAGATGTGAAGATCTTATACAGTGTGTTCAAAAAAGTTATTGGCCTGTAATTCTCTCGCTTGGACAAGTTGCCTTTTTTCGGCGGGAGTATAGTGCGTCCTAACACCAGCCACTGCGGAATAGACGCCTCCGACTTTAAATATGATGTGAATATGCGGGCCAGATGTTGGTGTGTAAAAGTATAAAAATGTGCAAAATAGGATGCAATCAGACGAGCAGCAATCTCCTGTGTGCACGTGTATCACATGGTTTTTTTGCAACAATCGTCCGAGAGAAATATTTAGACATTTCTTGCACTTTTGCACCAAATTTCCGATCCCGTATAATCGTTTTCAGCCAAATTCACGTATGGGTTTTTTAAACAAATTTTTTTAATGTTTTTATTTTGCCGGTGTGCAAAGTTAATTATTTTCCTTACATTATTTTGCAAGTGGTTTTGCTTAAACTATTCTGAGGAAGTTAATGTTTCCCCTTTGCAACCGTGAATTGAGTTCGCAGCGCACGATTAGATCGGCTGGTTGCTTTTGAACTTTAAAATATTACATAATTTATCAGAATATTTTTAAAATATTGTTCGTTATGATATGTATGAACTAATGAATAACACTAACACCATAAGGCGCTATCTTGAATTTTAGAAGTAACATAATTTTCATTTGTTTCCTATCAATTCACATAAAACAAATTCATGACCATTTTGGTTAAAGTACTATACAGATAATGTAACCATATCGACAATGATTATATTTCAAATTGTAAACTTATGCTGACAATAATTTTTATAAATTCTCAAGATGAGGACAATTTGATTTCTTTTTATTATTACATTCTCATCCTAATGAGAATAAGTGGGCCGTCGGCTCATGGTCGGGACAACCGTTGACGGTCGGTCTAACTTTGTGCGCCACTGGTCGGGCCAACCAGCTAAATAATAGCGGTCAACTGCCTTTGGCTTCTCAAACGTCGGCCCGATATTTGGTCCTATATATGGGCCATCTATTAAGATGATGTCGGTCAAAACTTGGAAAACAATGTGGGGCCGACTTTGATTTTTGAAGGTTGGTACTATTCAGGTGGAAATATACCACTCGCATAGTACGGGCCCAGTACAGATTGCTGGAGTCCCAGTACTGACTGCATATGGTCCGAATATTATTTATAATTACAAAATTGTACATTTCAAACTTTTTGTTTAATTTTAACACCCACTATTGAATGTAAGTATGTATGTATGTATATTTAATCTCTCCCTTTTACGGGTTTGAGGGCCTCCGCTCCCTGTACATATATTTACATTCCATCCTTAATCTCACTAAACCGCTGCTTATCTTCTAATGCATCGCCTTACTTAAAATAAGAATACTCTTACTACTAATAATTCTTAAACTTTAAAATGAGCGATATTCCGGGGCTTTCGTTTCCTCTTACCATAAAATACATTTTCAACGATTTCAACGGTTTACTTTTTGCTATTTAATTTCCTTTAATAGGATTACCCGTTTGGCTCTGCCCTGTTCTCTTGCTTTCTCTTATTTCATACAATATCTTCATCCACGTCACTCCCTGTCCATTATCATCCAAAATCCATCTCACACACTCATCCACACTTAACTGTCCATCTTCCTCTCCTGTACACCTCTCTAACACATGTGCCCATGACTCCATTTCGTATCCACATACTCTGCACAGATTGTCCTCTTCAGCCATCCAATATCTACAAGCTTTCACTCCTTCTCCCATTCTAAACCGTACCACCATTTTCCATTTGTCTTCCTTTTTTATTTTTTGCAAATATTCTGGTTCCATTAACCCTTTGACCATCATATACCATCTACTGTACCTCGAATCCATAATCTTTCTCCATCTCTCTTCTCCTTGTCTTACTAATAAATCTAATTCTATGCTCTGCCAATCCAGAACCACTTCTTGTATATCACAAACCCTCCTCATTTTTTTCCTTTCTTCCTCCCATTTCGAATTTCCCAAATTGCCTCTCGTCTCCTTCTTCCGAACTTCGTCCAAGCATACTTGTGCTATTCTGCTCCCCTCTCCCCTTTTCAACTTATCTTAAAACCTCCAGGCTCTCTTAATTTGTCTAGTTACTATTCTATCCCTTCCTAATTCTTCCCTCAAAATGTATCCTGGGCAACTCCAACTAACCCCCATTACCCATCTCAAAAATCTCTCATGCAGGCTTTCCACTTTCCTATGTTCCTTCCATCCCCAGACCTCCACTCCATAACACAACACCGCCCAAACCAACGCATCAAATAACCAAACCCTCATTCTCCAATCGTCATTGAACCTTCTCTTTCCTATACCCCATACTATACTATTTTGGTCTTTCTAGTTCTGAAGCACATCACCTTGGTCTTCCCTAAGTTCACCGTCAGTTCTTTTGTTCCCACATACTCTTCGAAAATTCTCATCATTAGGTTCATCCCCTTCTCATCGTCTGATAACAGCACTACATCGTCTGCGTATGCTAGAGAGTATAGTTTGCTATTACCCAAAATCGTTCCCCCTTTGCCTTTCTCCTTTAGCTTCTCCTCTCAGTCTGCCAGCAGCATATTAAAGAGTAGTGACTCAACGGGCACCCTTGCCTTAGACCTCTTCCTATCCAGAACACCTCCCCCCCCATCTTCACCCTAATCCTGGTTTCAGTAAAAATTTCCTTTATCCTCTCAACTAACCCTTCCTCTATTTCCATCTCTTTCAATGCCTGCCATAGCACTTTTCCATTCACTGAGTCAAAAGCTGCTTTAAATTCTACGAACAAGGCGACTAATTTCCCTCTTTTCCTCCCTAAATGTTTGTTAACCAAGTAGTTGAGTACGTAAATGTTACCTATTGTCCCCATCCCTTTTCTAAATCTCGTCTGATTGTGTGGGATACTTTGTTTCTCTTCTATCTGGCTCTCTAACCTTTTTCTTAGAATTTCTGCGTATATTTTATAACTCACTGGCATGAGAGTGATCCCTCTGTACTCCTCTACCTTCTTGCCCTCCCCTTTCTTGACAAGCGGTACCACCACCCTGTCATGATTTCCTGATTTCTAAGTTGCTTACCCGTTCTTCCAACTGTTTTATCTCACTATTTCTCTGTTCGTCAACCTCTCTCTGTCTCTTCTCTATGTTCTCTAGTTTACCCCATACCTTGTCTTTCTCCTCTTTCCAGAGTTTATCCCACTCTTCCCACTTTTCTCTTAATTTTTTCGCTTCCCCCCTTACGTCTTTCCCCTGCCTATTCATATCCCTATTGATATCATCCAGTCTCTTCCTTGTTTCCTCTCTGAACTTTCTGTTTTTTTTTCGTTTAATCCTAACTTTCTTGTTATCCTTGTCCCTTTCTGAATCATCATCCCCTTCATCTCTTTCTCTTTTTTCTTCCCCTTCACTACTAGTCGCGCTCACTTTGTTTCGCCATTCGTCTAAACTCCTATTCGAACCCGCGCTGCCAAGCCTGTTAAGACGCTGTAGGTTAGAGGGTCTCCCGCGTTTATGTCCCGTGCCTGAATCCCTTCTCTCTGCCGTCCCCTCCCTGGTCGGCGTCTCTAACGTCTCACCGCTACTGTCATCTTCCCCCTTCTCCCCACTAACCGCGCTCTCATCATTGTCACCTGTTATTTCGGCTACCTGTTCTATGCGATCGTCTATTGACTGTCGCCCTCTGGCGCCCATTTTTGGACTTCGATACGTCGGCATCCTACCTTACCCAGTTACCTGCGACGTTTCCCGCTCTTCGCTCACCTTTCTTTTGCCCCCCTTGCCCGGAAACTATTTTTACTGCTCCTAACCTCAAAAACTTCGCACGCTTCAATTTTCACATTACACAACTTTCTTTCACTCTTTACACCTTTGCCTTCACTCACCCTTCTTCCTTTACACCTGATCTTCGCACTGACTGCCCTTTCTGCATCCACACACGCTTATTCCCTTCACCAAAGCCAAAAAACTGACACTTGAAACAAAAGCGTTCTCTCACGATCAGTACTGGAAACGGAAGACTAACACCCACTATTGCTATACTCTAAAGATATAACAAAATAGGTATTCAATAAATAAAAATTAATTGATTGCGAGTATTTTGTCTATAAATGTTAGTGATCTTGCTTAGAATGAATACATATATTACATTTTTAAACATTATATTACAAATAAAATTTCTAACGCTATGGGGTTTCGAACCTACATCTATACCTGAATCTATCGCCTAGCAGTCGGGAGTCTTAACCATTACTCTAGACCTACAGAATTGAAAGTCAATGAAAAAACCATCCTCATAAGTCACAGCTGAAAGCAGTTGAAAAAAAATAGTATATTGTGCTACAAGTTGAAAAAATCGTCGCTTTTTCAATGTGTGGGATACGATACTTTTTCTATAATTTGTTCAAAAGTGCTAGTTTTTGTTTACCTGTTTTTTGTGTAAAAAGAAGGCGACTTTTTTTGTCGATTGACGCAACAATGACAATGGCAATTATCAAAACCATGGCAATAATATGGCAGTAATAATAAGCTGGTTCTCACAATTGAATAGTTCCCCCATAAAGTTGAGGGCTTCAAAATTTCCGATTTTTCGTGAAAAAAACCAAGCACAGTATTTTCGGAGAAACTGACGGTGTTTTTTGCTTTTGCCAAGTGACAAAAGTACATACAAAATACACAACTCGAGACTTTTCAGGAAATTGATTTTAGGTTAGTGACGAGAGTCGGAAAATAGAATGAAGTTGGCTGCGCACGATGCACGAGTACACCCGAGGCAGCACGAACCCACCCGAAATAACATTTACTTTTTTCACTGTGCCTCACTTTTATCACTGTCCATTTGCTTTTTCCACTGCATCTGTCCACTTTTTTCACTGTTGCTCGGAAAGGTCGGCACTGCGCATGCGCCACGTCATCGCCCAAAAATCGGTCACTTTTTACACCAAAAACAGGTGGAAAAACTGGCACTTTTTCGCGAATTATAGAAAAAACAAATTTTTAACTATTTTTTCTCATTACCTTTTTTCTCATTATGCGACATCATGTGAATATAAAATAAATTAATTAACATTTAATTAACATTTTTTTTTTCAAAATTTTTTTCAACAAATTCTTTTTTTCAAAAATTTTTCCTCACGCAATTTTTTAATAACGAACTTTTCTTAACTTCCGTGTAAGGTTTTGCTTTTTAGGTGTTTCAGACTATTTTAGAACGGTTAAAAATGACATCAAATGTACATTTTTCCAAACATTTACAATTTATCATAAAGATGGAATTTAGAATTTTTTTAAAAAAAGGAAGTGTCTACGTGTACCGCAATTTCGGTACCAATATGGATGTGTCTAAACAAAAATCCAGCAATTCGTACCCCAATTTCGGTCGTTTTGAAATAATGAACCACAGTATATCCGAAGGCCGGCCCATATTTGGGCCAAGGTTTGACCGACCGTCGGGTGCATCCTGATGACTTGTAAAAGCCAATGTTATACCGATGGTCGGGCCATCTCTTGCCCAGAGTCGGACCGACCGCATTTTTGCGGTCGTACTGACCAATCTGCCATAGTTCATCCGATGGTCGGCCCAAAGTTGGACCAGAATTGGGCCGACAGTCGGCTTATCACCCGCCGCCGACGTCAGTTGCCAACGTCGGTGGAACAATGGCAGCTTGAAAACACCTTAGTCGGCCCAACTCTGGTCACCGTAGATCGGATACCAAAGCAGGACCGACTTTGGGCCGATGGTCAAGCTCTGGCATCCGACCGAATTTCGCACCTGGGGTCGGTTTTCATCAGATCTCCACGTTTTGAGGCCCCCTGAGTCAGAAAAATGAATTTTATGAGGATGCCTCTCCGTCTGTCTGCCTGTAGTCTGTCTGTCTGTAGTCACGATAATTTTCGAAAAAATATCAGATTGGGTTTAGCTTTGGTACACTTTTTTAAGCCCTAAAAGAAAAGGACAAGTTCGATATCCAGCTATTTTGGATCAAAATAAAAAAAAATAGAGCATTTCCAAAATTTTTGAAACAATTTTTTTTCAAAATTTGAAAATTCTTTGTACGGCTATTCGTAGTACTCAAAAATTTAAACAATTCGTCCTCATGGCTTTCATGACGAATATGAAAATTTTTAGCAGAACAGTGCACGATATGATAAAAAGTCAAGAGACGAAAAACGTTGATTTTTGGAAGCCCTACGAGATAATCATAACTTTTTGAATTTTCTTGAAAAATCGAAAATTTAAATATTTACCCCAGAAAACATAATGAAAAAAAGAAAATAAAAAATTCTATGTGGCTGTCAAACCACTACAATCTACAAATTTGTTATTAATTATTTTCGTATAGGACACGTATTTTTTGTTTTAATTGTGAAAAATAAATCTAAAGATAAAAAGAAATTTAATTTTTGGGCAAACGACACAAACTTTAAAAAAATTATTAGACAAAAATTGCTCAGCTGAAAAAGAGCTACAAACTTGTCATCAATAATTTTTTGATAGGAGGCGTAGTTTTTGATTTAATCGTAACAAATAAGATTAACAATAAAAAAATTAAATTTTTGAAAAAATAACAGAAGTTAAGAAAAAAACTGATTAACCAAAGTTGTTCACTCAAGAAAGCTCTACAAATTTATTGCGATTCAGACTTTGATAGGATGCTTTTTTTGGTTGAATCGTGAAAAATAAAATGAAAATAAACAAATTAAGTTTTCGGAATAACTAACCAAAGTGCAATAAAAATTTAATTAACATGATTGTTTTTCTATAGGATGCCCACTTTTTACATTCTCATTCTAATGAGAAGGTATTGGTTTTATGTAAAATTTGACATAGTCGGTTTTCATCAAATCTCCACGTTTTGAGACCCCCTGAGCCAGAAAAAACGGTTTTTACCAAGGTGTCTGTCTGTCTGTCTGTAGTCTGTCTGTCTGTCTGTCTGTCTGTCTGTCTGTCTGTCTGTCTGTCTGTAGCCACGATAACTTTCGAAAAAATGTCAGATTTGATTTAGCTTTGGCACACTTTTTTATGGCCTAAAAATAAAGAACGAGTTCGTTAACCAGCTATTTTGGATGAAAATTCAAAAAGTGAGCACATTTTGAAAATTTTTGAGACCACTTTTTTTGAAGATTTGAAAATTCTATGTACGGTTATTAGTAGTACACAAAATGACGAACAAAATATTCTAATGACTTTTCGTGATAAAAAAAAATTACTGGAGTTATAGCATTTTCAAAATTCCAAAAAACAAACGAAAATGTACATTTTAAGCCGAAAAACGCACGATATGAAAAAAAGTCAGGAGAAGAAAAACGTTGCTTTTTGAACACCCTATAATATTTTCATAACAACTTTTTGAATTTTTTGAAACATAAAAAATTCAAATTTTGATCGCACAAAAAAATAATGAAAAATCAAAAATTCCATTTTGCTGTGAAACTATGCAAGATACGAGAAAAGATCATTCCATCAAAATTGTGCACCCAAAAAAGATCTACAAATTTCTTATCATTCACTTTTTGATGTGACGCGTAGTTTTTGTTTTATTCGTAAAAAACAGCATAGAAAATAGAAAAATCAAATTTTTAGACGAATAACATGAGCAACAAAAAAAAATGACAAGAACAACATTTGTTCATCCAAGGAAGAGGTACAAATTTGTTGTTAATCATGTTTCGATAGGATGCGTAGTTTTTGTTTTATTCGTGAAAATAACATTGACAGTAAAAAAAATCAAATTTTTGAAAAAACAATGCAAGGTACGAAAACAGATAAATGAACAAAAATTGTGCATTCAAAAAAGATTTACAAACTTGTAATCAATTTTTGTTGTAAGAATATATTCAAAATGAAAAAATTAACTTTTTTGAAAAACGGCACAAGCTAAAATAAAATTTTAATGAATAAAATTTGTCGCCTAAATTATATCATTATTTTTCATTTGAAATCAAATACAAATTTAGTAATTTGTATATGAAGAACATATAACACGAAGCACAAAGTGCACGCTCAGTGTATTTACCAAATCGCACGTCGTAAGTGCGTTCAAACTTTTTTGTTTCTATCATACGGTGCACAGAACCGAGCGTGGAACGCAAGGTTCAAATGATTTTCAAATCAAATATCGAGCACGAAGCGGGAGTGTCTGGATGAGAATGTGTTCCTTAAGGTCGATAGAACCTTGAGTAAATAAAGTTCCTTTTCAGTCTAAAATAAAAACAAATTTAACAATCACTTAATATGTAGAGGTTTTGATAATTTTATAATATTTGGAAACAAACTTTTTCTTTTCATCGAAGTCGAACACGAAGTTGAAAAATCTAGAGCAACCGAGCGTAAAGCGCGAAGCGCGAGATAAATATATTACCGAGCACGAAGCGCGAGATCCAATAGTTGCGCGCCCCAGGCGCGCTCAAACTTGCGAGCGAAGCGAGCCGCGCTTTTTATTAGAAAAGCAAGACAGGGAAAACACGTCTGTTTCAATATCAATGCAAATCATAAATTGTAATATTATATATTTATTAAAATGATACATTTTGTAGGGTCCCAGACCGATGTACAGAAATAAATATAATATTCATTTCATATAATAGAGTTGAACTTAATGTAGGAAAGTTCGCATTTTCGACAAAATCGAGTGCGAAGCACGATATGCTTGATGAGAATGTGTTCGTTTAAGCCGAAGGAGCTTTAACAAAAGAGAATTCACAATCACCAAATTATAGTTGCCGATGCTTGACCTTTAATTTTAAAAGGTCTGTGCACAAATGTGTGCGAAAAGCGAGATCGAACAGACGCGCGCCCTACTAGGCGCGCTGACACTTGCGAGCCGCGCGCGCAGCGCGCGATGAGAATGTGCACGCGCAGCGGGCAGATTTTTTAAATCTTCATTCCCCTTTTGTCTACCTTTGGGTAATCATGATTGAAGGCCAGAATTAGGCCTTATGCAATATCGAAAAATGTAAAGCTCTTTTCGTTTCAGAGATGTAACGTCTGAATTATGTACCGATTATCTTTTGATATGGGTGATTAGATACACATAAAGAGAGATTTGAAGTTAATTTCGTAAATTGATATCTAGACCGAGTAATCTGGAATACGTTCAGTCGTATGAAAATCACCTACGTGATCAGTCAGGTATTTCTAATTCTTAATCGTGATTGCAATCGAAGAAATTTTGTATTGTTATTATTATTATTATTAAGCAGCTATAATCTTGAAAACTAGTTACAAAGTGGTATCCTCAGTTGTAAAGGTTTCTTTTATATTGAAAATTGTTCTCGTTTAATGAGCACTTGAGTTCCTCATTTTATTCAATTAGGATTCTCCTTAATAAGGGGAGCATTAATTATAATATGTGCTGAAATTATAAATTCAAAAAAATATTTTTAATTACTATTTATCTTGTAAGATTATGATTGAATACAATTATTAAATTTTTATTGAAATCCACTACTAATATTGGTTCAAAAATGTATCGCTCCAAAAATTATTTATATATTCTAATAGTTGCAATTAAGGCTGCACTCTACGTAAAATAAATAGAAAAATTCATCAAACTTTTATAATGATTTTTTGTGAAATGGACGAAAATTAGACCCCTTTTTAAATGCTACAAATTTTTAAGTTGAAATTTGGTTAATTTTCCTGAAAAATATTTATTTGTAAACCATACAGTTATTATTTTTGTAAAACAATTTTGTCTCAAATACTTTAATTTTAATAAAAGACCAACCAAACGGAACTGTATAGAATTTTTTAAGCAATAAAATAAGACCTTAATCCTTCAGATGGAATAATAATTGAAGAATTTTTTGACAGCGAAAATTAAAACACAAAAAAAATACGTAAATATTATTAAATCCCACCAAACACATCGGTAATGCAAAAAATATGCCAAGTACAATAACATGAATTTATGAAATTAAAGTTGGCCAAGTAATTTGAAAACCAAATTTATATTAAAATATATTGAAAAAATGTTGTTATAAAGTATCCTGCAGAAACTTTTTAAATAAATTTCAAACAGCTATTTTAGCCATTCTAAAACTTGGTGAGATTATATTGTACCATCAGCCCCCCATTCTCAGCAATTTTTTAATCATTTCACTTATACATTCAATCGCGGTAAGTTTTAGAATTTTCAAAGCAACTTTTTAATTTTTGTTTACAAAATTGCTATGGGTTCTTGATAAAAAATTTTCTTAACATATTTAAATATGCTTTTTTTTAATCACTTGGCCAACTTCGATTTCACAAATTCTTGTAATTGTACCTGGCAGATTTTTTGCATCGCAGATGTTTTTAGAGGCATTTAATGTTGTTTTTTTTTTGTAATTTAAAATTGGTTAGGAAATTCAAAAATGGAAAAGGATATAGGCTTTTATAAATTAAAAATGAGACTGTTAGATTTTTTACAATGAATTATTAAACATTTCTTCCTTTATCTTGTATGATGGAACAATCATTGAAAAATAATTGGCAATTTGATGTTAGGTCTGTAAAAACATATTCTCGTCACATCGGGACGTTGTTATGCATTATGCAGAAACATGAAAATGTAGGCCTTTTGACACAAAATTGCTCAAAATTGACTAAAATTTTGCTTGAAACCAGCATACGGGATCAGAAATATTCCGAAAAGGTGAACAAATTTATGTATAAACTCCTAGAGTCAATATTTACAAATTATTCATAAATTTTACCTAAATTCAATACACAAGACTGGAAAATTCTTCAAAAAAACGGAAAATCTTAACCGTACCCTTTCCTACGAAACCTGTAAGCACGGGCGCTTGCCGTCCGCTTCGCGAACTGATTTTTACATTCTCATCACAGAAGGTATTATATTTGTGTAGACCCCCTCCGTTTTTGGCAAATGTCCACGTTTTGAGTCCCCCTGAACCCGAAAAACAGGTTTTTACGAATGTGTCTGGCTGTATGTATGTATGCATGTCTGTATGTATGTATGTATGTCTGTATGTGAGCACGATAAATTTCGAAAGAATTGAGAGATTGGATTGGCCGTTGTTATACGCTTTTAATACTCTAAAATGAAGGTCAAGTTCTTTAGCCAGCAATTTTGGATGAAAATTCAAAAAGTTAGAGCATTTTCAAAATTTTTGAGACCACTTTCTTTAGAATTTGAACATTCTATGTACGGTTGTTTACACTATTCAAAAAGACGAACAATTTATCCTCATGACTTTTTTTCGATAAAAAACACATCACCAGAGTTACAGCATTTACAAAATTCAAAAAAACAAACGAAAAGGAATATTTAAAGCCAAACAACGCACGATATAGAAAAAATTCAAGGAGAGAAAAACGTTGTTTTTTGAACACCCTACAAGATTGTGATAACAACTTTTTGAATTTTCTTGAAAAATCGAAAATTCAAATTTTGATGGCACAAAAAAAAAATAAAAAATTCCATTTTGCGGTCAAACTATACAAGATACGAAAAAATATGAATAGACAAAAATTTTGCACTTTAAAAAGATCTACAAATTTGTGGATAATTACTCTTTTATAGGATGCGTAGTTTTTGTTTAAATTCGTACAAAACAGCATTAAAAATAAAAAAAAAATTAAATTTTTGGACAAACGACACAAGCTACGAAAAAAAAAAAATAAAACAAAAGTTGTTCACTCAAAAAAGATCTACAAATTTTTTATCAATTATGTTTGATAGGATGCATGGTTTTTGTTTTATTAGTGAAACAAAAAACAACATTAAAAAATAATTAATTTAATTTTTGGACAAAACAAACAAACTATGAAAAAAATAAATTGACAAAAGTTTCTGATCGAAAAAAGAGCTACAAATTTGCCATTAATAATGTTTTAATATGACGCGTAGTTTTTGTTTTAATCATAAAAAACAAGATTAAAAATAAAAAGTTAAACTTTTGGAAAAATGACACAAGAGACGAAAAAAATGAAAAGACAAAAGTTGTCCAACCAAAAAAATCTACAAATTTTTTATAAACTCTTGTTATAAAAATTAAAAAATTCTCTTTTTGGAAAAAGGACACAAGCGACAATAACATTTTATTTAACAAAGTTTTTCGCCTAAATCATATCTACAAATTTGCTCAGAACCACTTTACGCTAGGATGCGTATTTTTAGTTCAAATCGTGAAAAATAACATTGAAAATACACAAATTAAATTTATGGAAATACGACACAAAATGCTATAAAATGTTAAATAACAAAAAAAATTTTCTCATAGGATGGACACTTTTTTTCAATTATAAAAACAAGATAATGAAAATACGTATGTTTCGATACCAATGCATATTATGAATTGTAATAATCTAAATTTATTGAAATGATACATTTTTCAGGGTGGTTGAGAATAACATTTAATGCAAAATAGGAAACAAATATTAAAGTAATCATGATAAATAAAATTTGTACTTTATATTGTAATATCTGAATAAGCAATCCCAGACCGAGGTACATAAATGAACGTAATATACATTTGATATAAAAGTGTTGAACATAATGGAGAAAAGTTCAGATCTTGGAAAAAATCGAGTGCGAAGCACGAGATACGTGATGAGAATGTGTTCGTTAAAGCCGAAGGAGCTTTAACAAAAGAGAATTCACAATCACCAAATTACAGTTGCCGATGCTTTGACCTTTAATTTTAAAAGGTATGTGCACACATGTGGGGGAAATACAATGACTGAGCGCGTAGCGCGAGTTAAATACATTATCCAGCTCGAAGCGCGAGAACCAACAGTCGCGCGCCTTCGGCGCGCTCAAACTTCCGAGCGAACTGTTGGGATAAACAATGAATTATTGTTTAATCATTGTAAAAAGTTAACTTATTCACTTATGCCTCCTCTACAGCCTGAGATATCCAAAGGATTAACACCAAACTTAAATAAGCACTCTGTAACAACATATTCTCATTACATATTGCAGAACTTTTTTATAAAATGAACATTTTTGAAAATTTTACCATTTGTGTCATTTACGTCATCTCCAAATTTCACACTGAATACGTAAAATCTTAAAAACTATTCCAAATATCAAAACCCCCTGCAATATGTTTCAAAAATATGTTGCTACTCACTTGTGGTTAAAATTTGGTGATAATTCTTTAGATAGATTAGGCGGTAGAGATAGACACAGATAAAAAATGTGTTGCTTTTTAATATGGATTACTTTTTATATCTACATTCTTTTGTTTTATTTTGACAGGAGGTATTTTAATTTTTGCTTGTCCAAACTTGGTCGTTTTTGGTTATTGGTGTTAAAAATGATTTTAATTTTTAAGAATTTTGTTATTAAAATTTAAACGCAAAAGAAACACAATTCTAATTATTAGATCGTAGCTCTAATCCTTTCTATGTTATCTATGATATCTAGGAACCAGAGGGGATATGTTTTCTGATGGCTATCGATTGACACGTAAATAATTTCAGCTGATCTGGATAAAGTCCAGGATTGCTTACTTAAAGAAATTATCAATACGTGATCAACACGTGATTAAACTCTCATTAGTTAACATTTCTAATTCAATCCCATAACACTTCTATTCTCCGGAAACTTGAATCATTGAATGATTAGACCATACTTGTAAGTATATTTTCCTTAAAATGGATTCAAAGTGCTGTGCTATAAATGGAGGAACATGAATATTCACCAAGGGAATGTTTTTAAAGCGTGACTTAAGTGCATAAGCATATGAAAAAGGGCTAGACAACACTGCAAAAAATAGAGATCTCTTTTCTTACGGTAGGGTAAGGGTCCTAATTACTGCGGTGTCTTGGTTTAACCTCACTTCAATTCAATTTTTTACCTATTTTATATTGAAACAATATGGTTCTTCTGTTTCAGCCTAAAGAATAACGTATGTTGTTCATTAAAAATATTGGCAAGTACGAGAACTTAACATAACGTATTAAAATGGTGAAAAATTCAGAAAAGTACAAATTGTACCTATTACTGCGGTTGAAAAAAAGAACGTGTACGCATTACTGCGGACTGAGGTACCTATTACTGAGGATTTAAATTTTATTTATTTACGAGCATATAAATCATAAATTAACAAATGTAGGTTGAATATAACCACATATAATAATTTAAGCACAAAAGAAATATAATTTCGAAAGTGAAATAAGGTAATTTCAATAACTGAAGTATATTTAATAGGAAAATAATATCTAGAGGCGTCTTTTTAAAACATGGTGGCCAAGGTAGATTCTAGACACATTAAACATTTTGATAATTAAATCATTCATTACATCTTTTTCAACACATTTAATTTTATTAACACATTAAATATAATCTCTGTTGTATCAATCCAGTCAAACTAATTTGAATTAATTTGTGAAAGCTTTGGTAATACAAGATTTAAACTATCCATCACCAAATATCATTAACTGATTTTTCCTTTTTAACTGTCTTTGAAAGCAATAGATGTTCGTCGTTTTCACATTTCAGTCTTAGCAATACAGCTTCCTTATTTTTTAGTTCCTTTAAATCATTTTCTATTTGTACAGCCTCTCTTTTTTTTCGCAGTTCTTCTTACTTTTTTAAAGCCTTCATTTTCTTCAGTCTTTCCTGTCGTTTTTTAATTTTTTCGTTTAACAATAAATTAAATCAAAATAATTAACCTATCATTTCAAAGCGTCTGGCGTGTGTTCAATCAAAAACCTAAAGCTATGGTTAGGTTCACATGTTGATAGCACCGCAGTATTAGGTACATATATAGCTTGAATTTCGGACAGCAGTAATGAGCTTCCCCGTAATAAATGTGTACCTATTGCTGCTGGCTTGATTTTTTTATTAATAAACCAATTTACATTTTTTTAAATGTTAATTCTATTGAAACAAGTGTTCTGATTCAAAAAAATCACTTCTCCACTGCGTACAAGGTTATGCAATAAATTTAACCCTCATGATACACACTGGGTACAGAGTACCCGGCGGTTTTAATGAATTTTCGAGAAAAAAAAACGAACATTTCTCTTCGGTTTTTTGTAAATAAATTTTTTCCCGTTATATAAAACGGAATATAAATATTTTTTTCGTTTTCCAGAGTAAATTTCCTACCGATTTAAAACAAAAAATCGCTCAAATTGATTAATTTAATCAGGAGATAGAAGCTTCCAAAGAGTCGCCGGGTGAAAAATACCCATGTGTGTATCATACGTAACTTTTTGATAGTGTGTATCATGAGGGTTAAAGTTGATTAAAGAACAGTACTCCGGTAACTGAAATAGAAGCAAAATTAATTAAGTGCCAGGAATTTTTTAGTGTCAAACAAATTATGTGTACTCAGCTTATTCTGATTAGGCCAAAAACGCTGTAATAGGTACACCCGCAGTAATTGGGACACTTACCCTATCATATTTTAGGTGTCCTGTTTTTGAATAGGAGAACTTCATGCTGTTTTTTTTAATGTGAAACAAAAATTAATCTGGGTTTCTACCACCGGTCTCATTTTAGTAGCACTCCAGACTTCTTTTTCTGAGCCTTATGTAATACCTGAAATTAGCCCTAAAGTAATACTTTTTTTACAGTGCAGGGTAAGGGGGTGTCTACAATAAAGTGGTCCACATTTTTTGTCTCGAATTTTCATGCATATCGCCTGGAAATTTGTTTGACTCCACAAAAAAATAAATCCATTTTTTTTGTTTTGAAAAAAATTATACTTAGAGGTGGCGCAAGTCCCATGAAGTTTACAACGTATTTCTCATTTAAAAAAAAAAACTTATTTTCATAAATAGCCGTAGAATACGAATAAAATATTACTTTTAGAATATCACTCCCATAATTCTCTTTTATAGGGTCCCAAAAAACCCCCAATAGTGAAAAAATGGGTTTTGCGAGTTCTTGGCGCTAATTCTGATTTTTTTGTGTTTTTTAAAATTCAAATTGCTTCTTATACATAAAATACTACTTGACACTGATAATTAGATGTTAAAGTAAATTGCTTCAACAATTTATTATTGTTTTCAGAAATTTTCTCTCAGAATAGAGATAGAAAGTCGCGGTTTTTTCCAAAATTTTCCACTTTTCGTCGAATTTTTAATTAGGGTGAGGTAATGTTTAGTTAACGTTAACAAAATTAACTGTTTAAACAGATTATTATTATTATACCATTAAGCCATTTCCCTTTCGGGGTAGGCGTGACTTGCTCGGTTGGAAAATAGTAGTGTGTAGGTGGGTATATAGGTATAAGGTAGATAGGTATGTAAGTGTCAGGTATAGATATTTTAGACTGATCTGGAATTCTCGTGTTATTTATTCAAATGACACGTTTATTCCGCAACACTGCTCCGACCCATGTTGCTGATCAATCTCTCTAGCGATCACCCCAAGTGAAAAGCCTCACAAAATTGTTATGTGTGGTTTCCCACTTGGGCCCATAAGTATCCAAGGTCTTTGTTTCAGGCGTCCTTCACTCTATAGTCACTCTGTTTACAAACTATTTGTCGCCACACTTTTCTGTCCTGGCATAATACTTTAGCTTCCTTCACGTCCATGCATTTTTTCATGCAAGCTCTCGTGTTTCTATGGCTTCTTATGTCTCTTCGGATTAATGACTCATTCACAGATTCTAACCATTCTTTCAGCGGTCTACCTCTGGGCATTCTGCCATTTACTTTACCTTTATACACTTGTTTGGTCAGTCGTTCATCTTTCATTCTTTCAAGATTACCGAAGCATCTTAACTGATTTCTTTCCCATGTGTCAACTCTTGTCTCTTTTGCACCACATTCTTTGAGGATTATCTCGTTTCGGACTTTGTCCATCAGTGTTTTCCCGCATATTGTGCGCATAGGTTTAATGCCAATCACGTTAATTTTACTCCTGTCCTTGTCTTGGCAGGTCCATGTCTCGCTACCGTATAGTACAGTCGGTACGAGTATAGAATTATGTATGGCCATTTTAGCTTTTTTTGATATGCTTTTGTTCCTGAGAATGGACCCTGCTCTTTCGATAACCTGCTTACCCTTATTTATGCGCCTATCTAACTCCCTATCTATTTTTACGTCACTAGTGAATAGGTTACCCAGATATACGTACTTGTCAACCTGTTCTAATCTCTCATCATTGAGGACAATGTTGCACATTGTTTTCTCAGTTTTTCCTTTAAACACCATGATTTTTGTTTTA
>CAKNYM010045569.1:1684-14627 GCA_932195095.1 Andricus curvator | reverse complement strand
CGTAGCAAGGCGAAGTTCGAGCTATTTTCGCAAGGGATAACGGCTTTAAAAGCATGAAGCTTTGTACTTTTTTAGGATAAAGGGATTCCTGCTTAAAATGAATGAATTTTGTACCAAGATAGCAAGAATGAAACCTACGACAAAAGCATGACTAGTGCTCTTACTATTATAGGCATATTTTTTTCTCCGTGTGGTGTGCATGAAAGTTAAAAAAAAAAAATTACAATTCATTTTTGTAACACCCTAGACTACAATCACCGAAAACCTGCGTGACGACGTGATATCACGCATCGTATGCGAACATTCCCTTTTATGTGGTTATTCGGAAGAATAAAAAGTACGTCAAATGATAATTCAGCCATATAAATATTACGATACTTTACTATTTTTTACCACCCGATCAAGATGGTCGGGGTTAAGATGACGAATCATTGTAAAAAAGGTGACCAAGGGTGTGAAGCTACATCTAAAGGTAGAGAAAAAAATATGGTTTATTTTTTTGGTTATGGTTTATTTATTATACCCTTTGCTCACAATAATTATTTGTTAATTATTAATTTTTATAGTTATTTATATAATTATTTATTATTTATTAATTTGCTTACTCTTACAACGCCTGGCGAACTATTTCCTTCTCCCTGTATCGCATTCCGCTCAAGCTACCAAGCTACTGACTTGCTAAATAATCTAAAAATTGTATTGTGATACAATCATGCATTTATGAACAATCCATTTTTTCGTATTACGTCAAGGCGAACACAGTTTCGATTTTCTACTTCGCTATAACATTATAGAACTTTTCTCAGAACTTCAAAGAACTTTAGAAATTTTAATGCCCCACAAATAACTAGAAAAATTCTAGTTTTCCTGGCATGTCGTCTGCTAATATGTTACAGCTTCACCCCCATGGAGATGACCTTGGTAAGTTGGAAGATGTTAGATGATCGCACCCAAGTTCAATTCATCTTGGATCCCTTTCCAACGTCACCCCTTTAAATGTCCCGCACCACGCCTGGTCCTTCAGAATACGTGGCAACTCACCCCCCCCCCCCCCCCCCCCTTCCAGAGTCACCTTTATGAAATTCCGCGCATCTTGACCCGGGTTTTCAGAATACGTGCCCCCCGACCCTTCCTAACATGAAC
Source organism: Andricus curvator (assembly GCA_932195095.1). Classification (NCBI taxonomy): domain Eukaryota; kingdom Metazoa; phylum Arthropoda; class Insecta; order Hymenoptera; family Cynipidae; genus Andricus; species Andricus curvator. The sequence continues at coordinate 13,484 of CAKNYM010045569.1, read as the reverse complement.
AAAATACTGAAGATCAAATCATTCGAATAAAATATTTTTTTTACATTTGTTCTAGTAACTTGACGGAAATCTAGTGTCTAGTGTTCTTGGCTATGGCAGTTCATGTATATTTCAAAATTAATTAGTTATATTTGGTGGTATGAATTTACTATAGTATTTAACAATCGTTTCAAAAATTCAGGCTTGCAAAGAATGTCCGCTGACGAAAAAATTTGCCGGAATCAAAATATCCATCACCGACAACATTTCCCGGAATCTACAATTCATCTCAGGAAAAATTTTCGGTTTTCAATACTTAATGTTCGAAAAAATTAAAATTAGGGCAAACTTTAATTTGGATTTGGGGAATAATCATGCGCCTCCAGTAAATGGTTTTTTTTATGTGTAAAAGTTTTTATTTGACAGGTATAATTAAAATAAAACTTGGGACACCACTTTAAAAAGATGGCTCTAGTTTCAAGTACTTTCATGGTAAAACTACTCTGTACAATAATTTGTCTTTCTATTGGTATTTATGCGTACTTTAAGTTTGTTTTATACACTTATTGGCGTAAAAAAGGTATTCCATACTTGGAACCATGCGTACCAGTCGGAAATTTTCTCAACGTTGTGAGAAAAAAGTGTCACATAGGTAAGGAATTTTTCTCGCGTTTTTCATTTTCATAACTCTTTTTACCATATATTCAAAAGAAACTAAAACTTCAAAAACTTTAAATTCAGGAAGAAACTAATTCTATTATTTCTAACCAATATGATTTAGGTGAAATTTTTTCTTATGGCTATGAAAAATTGAAATACAACAAAGTTTTTGGAATGTACACGTTTCATAAGCCTTGCTTAGTAGTGGCTGATCCTGACCTAATACGAAATGTCCTCACAAAGGAATTCACAAGTTTTCATGACCGAGGTGTATACTGTAATGAAAAAGTTGACCCACTATCTGGGAACTTATTTTTCTTGCCTGGTAAAAAATGGAAAACTTTACGGTCAAAGTTATCCCCAGCGATAACTCCTGGTAAAATGAAACTCATGTTTGGTTGTCTAAAGGATCGCGGAATCGTTTTAGAACATTTTTTGAAAGACAAAGCGGGAAAAATGAAAATTGTGGAAATGCAAGAAATTTTTGCAAGGTAAGGCTGATTTTCATCTTTTTCTCATTAGAACTCCCATTAAGACTAGTTTTTGACAATGACTCCGGTTAATCTTTAACGTGGAAGTTGGGGTTCAAAAAGTTTCAGACCCTACATTTATTGGCCGATTTCGCTATTCTTTTAAAGTTAAAGATAATTAAATTTCGAAAAACTATGTACAACTAATATTTGAAAATAAAATTTGAGGTTAATTTTTTATGTAAGTTCCAAAATGCCACGAAACCATAATTTATTATATTTGTGCTGTCTGCTCTGCCTCATTCATTGATATTTTCTCAAAAATGAATAGAATTAGTGAATTTACATTCTTTGCACAAATTGTGATATTGTGGATAAAGGTCCATCATTTTCTCAATTTTTATAAACAATCTTGTAAAATTGATCTCTTATTACAACTAAACACTGGAAGATTACATTTTTGATTTTTATATACAATTATCATAAACAAAATTAATTAAATAAGCGATTTTTTATATAGAAAGTTTATTTTTCCAGTCCAATCGTTTATTTCAACCTAAAAAATAATACTCCAGCTGGATGTATTGACAATCAATGACATTTATCATTGTAATTAAAAATTTTTATTTTTCACGCTCATGAATAATATTTTAACAGGATTCTTCCACACTTGATAACATTTGATATTGTTATAAACAATTCTGATCAACAAGTGCATTAAATAAGCGCTTTTGTATATATAATTTTTTTTAGCACAATTGTTTATTTTGTAATCAAAAATGATACTTTAAATGGATGCATTGACACCTAACAACATTTTTTATTGTTATAAAAAATTTATGAAATGGGCGCTTTCAGAAAAAAAAACTCGTTTTTGAGGAGAGTAGTTTATTTTAACCTCAATTATCTTTAATCAACCGATCTTGAGCTTTAGGATCCATGATATAAGAGAAATTTTCCTATTGCTTTCGGAAATGGTTTATATAGGGATTAGTCATAGTTAACAATTTGTGACCCAAATCTTCATTGGTTGGGATCGAACTGATTTTGCGGGTATTGACTTCCCTTATTCTCTTGAAATTTATATTAATTTATTAATTGCGTCATGAACTTCTTCGGTTAATTGGCCGATAGGCAGTGAAGCAGTTTCAATGACTTCAGCCCCATGCACCAGGAGCTTGTGAACTATCACAGGCATCTAGAACCAATCATATAAGCTCACTTAAGGCATTGCAGTTTTTCGACAATATTTTTTTAATTTGAGAACATGCATTTTCTTGCCAGATGCCATAGCTTGTAGAATAATGCTGAATTTCCCGATTAATTTCTTGTCAACACCTGTAATACTCAAAGTTAATTCAGGATCTTGGAAGAACGCTGTAGCAATATTACCATTATTATTAGATTATTACATTTTCTGCATTTTGGGGGGCGGGGCTTCGCTGCCCATTTGCAGAATTCTAAGCGATACGCAACATGAAGGATACACTCCATTAAGCGTATCCACGCATGTAATGTTGTGATACCAAAAGAGAAGTTGTCGGTGTTCTCGGGCAAGAGTTTGATTTGTTCTAGGTTGTTCATTATCGAGGGATTTTCACCGCATATGTAACATGAAGATGATGATGAAGTATCAGTGAGCGCTTGGCAAACCTTTCCATATACAATGGAAATTATCATTTTATGAATGACTGCAGTGATTCCGACTTTCTGCGAACTTAATTGATGTGGGTTTCAATTTCTCGATTTCTTCTTGGATCTTTTCTACCTCAGAGATGGTGATTTCCTTCGCTTCTTTTACATAGCTAAATCGCATGATCCTACAAAGTCTTGTTGACACAGGATTTGGATTTTTCCAAATCGTTGAATAACTACTACTTTCCAAGTTCAACATCTATAAAACTAGCGGTACCATGGAAAAAAATCAAGATTCTTGCATCAGATTCGCTCGAATCAGTCAAAGGCTGATTGGACGGACTGTGACCAGATGTCCCACCACATCCATACTTTGAATTTAGAGCCATTGAAATATGACTTCTATTGGCTGAACTGCATGCGAATAAGTTCATATTGGTTTTTACTCAACTTAGCGTCTACGATCAATGCTAATGCTTCAACATCAGTGTAGCGTACAACTTTTTGCTTCTCTGAATCGGATAAAATGCCAGGTGATGAAAGTTAATAAACGTAATAAAAGCCCCTATTTAACTAATTTGTTTTTTATGATTGTTTATAACAATTAAAAACGTTGTACATCCAGTTCAAATTTTCTTTATTAGGGTAAAATAAAATATTGCGCTAGAAAAATAAATCTTCGATATCCAAAAACGCTTATTTAATGCATTTGTTTATGATAATTGTTTACAACCATCAAAAATGTAATCTTCCAGTGTTTAGTTGTAATAAGCCATCAATTTCACATGATTCCACAAGAAGATCGAAATAAACAATGTTTCCAGGCTTTAAAATGAAACAAAAATCAATTTTGTTACTCAATTTGCTTATAACAATTAATGAAGTGATGGAACTTTATCCGCAATATCACAATCTGTGCAGCAAATGTAAATTCACTAATTCTATACATTTTTGAGGAAATATAAATGGATTAGGGAAACTAGATAGCACAAATATAAAAAATTGTGATTTCATGGAATTTTGTAAACTAAATAACAAATTAACAAAATTATATTTCCAAAAATTGGCTCGATAATATTCTTCTGAATTTAATTATTTTCAACGTAAAGAAAAGCGAAATCGGTCAAGAAATTTAGGTTCTGACACTTTTTGAAACAAAATTTCTGATTTCATTCCACTATGCGCTGGCCAGCAAGTTCTTTACCGGTCCCGACCAAGAAGTTTTTTGCCGGCATTTTTATCCGGAGTTATGATGCACCAATGAACAATATTTGCATTTCTATAATATTTTAAGGAACTTAAATATTTAACAATATCTAAGTATCTCATTACAGATTTACTACTGATATTATAATGACGACAGTATTTGGAGTCGATTGCAATACTTTGCATGATGCAGATAGTGAATACCGTTATTGGGGAAGGCAGGTGTTTGAAGCCCATAATATCAAAAATGCAGTTGGATTTTTCGCACCTCAAATTTTGGACTTCTTTTCAATACCTTTTAATGATATTGGAGTGCAAAAGTTCTTTATGACAGTCTTCCAGGAAACGGTTAAGCACCGACTGAATAATAATATTAAAAGTCAGGACTTTATGGATCTTATAATTCAATTGATGAACAAAGGGTATGTCAACGAAGATGAGGAAGAATCTATCAAAAAATCCTCAGGTAAAATTAAATAATTAATTTAAAAACATATCGAGAATTATTCTTCTTTTATAAATTATTAATATTTATTTTCTATACATTATATTTTGTACCAAGCGTGTTTAAGGACTTCAATGAATCTCTTATAAATTTACATAATATTCAATGCATTGCGCTACAATTCTGTTAGTTATTATGATTTTGGAGACAAGGATCTTTTTAATACTTCCCAGATAACAATTTGCTCACACCTTGCCCGCATGGTGTTTGCACGCGTGTCGACCGATCGGCACGTTGTGAGGGCAAGAGTGCAGACATATGTGTCCTCATATGCGTCGCATATGCGCCGCACGCGTGTCGGCACGTGCGTGCCAGCGTCGTGCTAGCATGCACGTGTTTTTAGTTATAATTATTGAAAACAAGATGTTAAAAATAACATAAGTAACAGGAAACATTGTATGACGTTTTTAAGAAGAGACTCCTGTGTTGAAAGTTGGTTTTTGACAATTGATTTTTTTGTTTTAGTTTTTCTTCTAGTTGTATATTTTTCTTTATTTTTATCATTCGACTCAAAATTTGTTTATACTCCAAGCTAATTTTGCGAACCGAAACCCAAGAAAAAATGTTGATTTAATTTGAACAAAAATAATTATTCACTTTTATTTCGACTTTTTGTCTGTAAAATAAACTTGAAAATTACAAAAATGTAGAGGATGAAGCGAATTTGATCAGAGTTTTATTTTTACACAACTGCTATATTATGTTTTTAGTAATGATGCGCTTTTTGTGCCACACTCTTCACCGCATGCTATATGCCGACATTTTTCCTAAGTACCTGACGAGCATGATAGACGCACGCTGTGCTGCATATCATGCAGACCGTGTGCGGGATTACCTAATACCCTCAGAACGTGCTGTCACTGTGCTTGCATTGTTGCCGACACATCGTGCTTGCACGCCATGCACCCATGTGCGTCCGCATGCATTGTTATCTGGGTTATTAAATAAATATTTTAATGTGAACTATATTTTTGAACTGAGTTTTACTGAACATAAAAAGTTCAATCCAGTAAATCCCGCTAGAAAAACGGTATTTTCTAACGTTTCAAGTTTTTTTACATTTATAAAGATAGTTACTTTTCTCATATAAAGAAGGTCGAGTATTGAGCTCCGGCAAAATTTTCCGTATTTAAAGTTTCTAGTCTTCCAAATTTTTGTGTCAATAAGGAACTTTCTGTTCCGATAATATTTTTTGCTATTTGGGAAAAATTGTACAATATTTTACTATTTTATCATAAAATGAGGAATAGTAAGTTATAAATGCACACAAAGTGTCATATAATCACGAATATTGTCTAGCAGATGGCAATACTTCAGATTCGAATCACGAATCCTCACGATCAATCTTTTGTGACCTGTCACTAACACGCGTATTTTTTAAAGGGAGACTTGGAAAAGGGGTTCGAGATGTCACAGATCACTCTTCTGTGACCAGTCACTAAAATGCCGTACTACAAAATTAAAATACGGCAAAAAATTCCGTATCTGTATACACTGCGTATAAAGAAATAAGGTGAACAATTTTTTTTTTCTGGGTCCAAGTTTTCAATCGCAAACAAAATGTATACTTTGAATAATTTTATGGCACACATATGGCGATTTTTTTATAGTTTAAAACATTTAGGACAAGATAAGCCGTCCTCAGTACCTTTTATGTAAATACAATGACATAACCAAATTATTGTTCAGGCCTTTAGAGATTAGGGATCAGATTATGTTTTAACATTGCTAGGGGTCAATATTCCAAAAATTTTCATTTGTAAATTTGGGCACAGTCCAACTCGCACCCATTTACCTGAGCAGAATACCCCACCACCGCACGCAGCACGTGATCCCTCAGTGGCTTTTACGGGATGTAGCCCAACTCGCATCAAGATACCTGGGAAATATACCCCCCCACCACGAAATATGTTTTGACCGGTATATTATGACTCTCAGTGTTTTTGATCACGAAAGATCATGAAGCATTGAATTTGCAAGCTTCCATTTTTTAAGCTCTCAATTAATTAATTTTACTTTATTTTATCTTTTTAAAACTTCAATTTTGCCGGGTGCAAGTTTTAATCGGGGGAGGGGGCGGGAATCCCAGTAATTTCCCGGTGTTTTTCCGGTTCGTAAAACATTTTCACTGTCATTGAAATTAATAATTCGAACTCCAAAAGCTTAAATTTTTCATATCAAATTGTTCTTTATACATCATAATTCAACACTTTAAGTTGCAAGTTAAAAAAATATTTAAATACAACAATTAAAGTTGTAGCGATCAAAGTTTATACAGTTAGCACTGTGAAACTTCAACGATTCAAGGCTGTTTCAAACAATTGAGTTTTAAATTCTTTAGTTTTGAATATTTGATGTACATTTACTCATTTTGAATGAACATTCCAATATTGCTAATTATTTTATTGATTAAAAGATTTTTAATTCAGCGGGTTAAATACGAAATAATTCAGACTGAAATAATATTTGAATGGGATTTGAAATTGAGAAAAAACGTTTCATTATGAATCTAATAATTTGGAGTTATTTTTTAATTGAAAATAGTTTATACTGTATAAAGTTTTAGTCTGAAAGTCTCAAGTTTCAGTGAATTCTTTCGAATTGACACAGTTCAATTTTCAACATTAAAATCTGTATTTTTTTATTTTTGAACAGTTCTAGAATCGTCTTGTAAAATTAACTGTTGTTCCATTTTTGATTCTCGAACTAGAATTTAATTCAAAAATTTATTAATTCATTTATATTTACATATAATCAACGTAAAACGTTTTTTATGAAAGATTTTTTCAAAGTGAAAGATTTTAGTTTTACGCTTTGTAAACTAAATGATTTAATGCTCGAAAAAGTTAACAATGAACTCAAACATTTTAAAAAGGTTGAAATTTAAAATATTGTAAATTGCACTACATTTTTTGGCTATTAAGAGCGGGAAAGAGAAGTGAGCGTGATGGTGATGGTGAAAGAGGCATCAGTATTGAGAGTTTTGCTCAGTATCGATGCACGTTGTGAAAGAAATGTTGACGAACGATACGAGAAGACGGTTAGAAGTGGGGGATCCGCGGCAACCACAGCTGGTCGAGGATCGGGCAATAGGCGAGGTAGACCCACAAAGTCACAAACCTAGTGAAGGAAAAAAATCATTAGAGGAAAAAAGGAAAAGGAACGAGGGGAATGATACCCTGTGGGGGGGGCCCCCCCCCACAAATTTCACGAGAAGTAAGATAAGAAGAAAAACGCCGAAAGAAGAGAGGGATGAGGGGAACTTTCTCATGAGCATTGAATCAATGTTTACAGGAGAAGGTAAAAAAGATGCGAAAGAAATAGGAACAGTGGGACGAATTATGGAAAGGCAAAACAAAGAAAGTTTGGGTATGACTGGAAAGCGTAGGAAATCAGCAGAGAGAAAATTATGAAAATAGGAAAAGGTAGGTAAATGTAATAGAAGAGAAAGTGCGTACATTCGAAGTAAGGGCTGAGCAAAGATGGATTAAGGTGATTGTTAGCCAGGAACGTCAAAGTGAAAAAAGAATGTAATGATCGAAGGCCTGGAAGTGAACAGTGAAACGGGAAAGGAAGAGGTTAAGAATCTGATAAGAGATATAGAAGCACAAGTGAGGGTGGAAGGGGTAGAGAGAGTAGAAGGAATGAAGGAAGGGAGGGAAGGCATGTTACTGGTGACATCAGGGTGCGAGGAGGATAATTTTGAAATAATGGGCAAAAAATTGTTGAAGGGAAGAACCTGGCCGGAAAGGAAATACCTGATTGAGCGCAGGACATGAAGGGAAAGAAGGAAAGGTAGCAGGGTAATAATAGGGAGAGATATATTTTGTGCAAACAAACAGATGAGGATCTGGGACAAAAAACTAGAGGAATTGAGAGCTTGGTAAACAAAGCAAGGAAGGGACGTGATAAAGACGTGAAAGTGTTTTTCTGGAATGTCTCAGGTTTAAAAAACAAGGATAAGAGTTTCTGGGGGAATTGAATGAATAAGACGTAATAATAATGAGTGAAACTTGGACGGATGAAAATGATTGGTGGCCATAGAAAGATTGTTACGAAAAGGAAGTGGTAGTAAAGAAAGAAAATGGAGATTATATGGAAGAAGAGGACGGAACAATGGTGAGAAGAATAAAAACAAGGACAAGTGGTTGTGAATGTTGCATGCGTATACAGGAGAAGAGAAAAGGAAGATAAGAGAGAGGATGGAGAACAATAAGGATATGGACAGAGGGAAAGAAGAAGGGTTTGGTGTTGATAGGGTGGACCTGAATGCATGGACTGGGGAACGAGGGGGAGAGGAGTGGTATAGTGAAAAGGAGGGCTACAATTACATGAATAAGGTAGAGAAAGCGGTAAAGGAAGGGAGGGTGTGAGAAGTTATATACAGAGAAAGAGGAGGAAGAAAAGGCATAAATGAAGAAATCTAGATGAAAGAGTGGACGAAGTATTTAAAGGGTCTGTCAGGGAGCATGGAAAATAGTCAATGGACACCCGGATGGTATGTGATCTGGGTACTCAGCGTGTGCATGACATGCTCTGCACCTATCACTGGGAACTTCTTGACATAAAATGCGGTCACGGTATTCTAAGGTGGAAATGACGCCGTCCTGGCATGCGAAAATGAAACCATCTGTACCTGATGATCAGAGGAAAGCAAAAGTTTGCTCCTTCGACAAGGACTGACAATACATTTATGTGAAAGTTTCCGTCCATTTTCTTGTCGAGTAGCTTTTGGCGGAATTTTTCAACCTCTGCTTTCTTTATTTCAACTTTTAGAAGTGAGGCATCTAGGTGGAGTAATGCACTTTCCGCACTTCTGACGTTAAAATTCAGGCTAAGGGTCTCGATCGCCTGCTCCGCGGCTTTGTAAAGGCACGCTCCTTTGCCAATCGTCTCGTGTTTTCTGACCATTTTTAGATGAGAATCTCTGTCATTTAAAACGATGTGAGCTGTAATCAGAACAATTCAGTCATGAAGCCATTGGAGATTCAGAAGTCTACGTCCGCCTTGTCGGCGTGAGATATATATATATATATATATATATATATATATGTATAGTATTATTCGCTTCAAGGAGTTTTGCGACAACCTCATAACATCTGAAGAGGCATGTCCATCAATCACTGCAGAAGAGGTAAAAAAGCACTTAGGTATACTTCTACACACCAACATCTGGCCTGCTTATTTACCTCATATTTAAAGTCGGAAATGCCCATTCCGCAGTGGCTGGTGTTCGGACGCACTATACTCCTACCGAAAAAAGGCAACTTGCCCAACCCATAGAATTACAGGCCAATAAATTGTTTGACTACACTGTATAAGATCTTTACAGCTGTCCCAAACAACAGAAGTCATCGAAGAATTGAGCCTGTGTGGAGAGAAATGTACGAACAGGGTGGCTCGAAAAAAGGTGTAGCAGGCTGCCGAGATAACCTGCTAATTGACAGTTGCGTCTACAAAGACGCAGCAGCCCACCAGCGCGCCCTGTCGATAGCCTGGATTGACTACCGGAAGTCGTTCGATTCAACCTCTCATAGACTTATTATCTATCTGTTGGAAAGCTTGAAGGTTTATCCACACATGATGAGACGCATAGACAGATTGATGCCCCGTTGGAAAAATAGATTTACTATTTCATCTGGAAATTATCGTGTGACAACGAACAACGTCACTTTCCAGAGGGGCGTCTTTCAGGGCGTTATTTGCGTTCCCAAGGACCCTGAGCGTGTGAATATGAGTTTTATTAGATATCTTGATACTGAAGATACCTATACATACCTGAGCATGTCTTGAAGCCGCATTCAGAACGTAACAACAGTCAAGGAGTCTCTCCGAAGCAGATACAAGCATCTTCTTCGACAGATTTGGTCTTCCAATCTGTCGGCGTTGAGAAAGTTATCTGCGACTAACATGCTTGCCGTCCGGGTTTTACTCTACACGTTTGGAGTGGGTCAATGGACAAAGAACAAGCTTACAGCCCTTGCTATCGCCACATGAAAGATCATGCATATGCATAAGAGTTTGCATATCAACTCGTCCGTTCCGCGATTATACATCTCACGCCGTCAAGGCGGACGCGGAATTCTGAATCTTCAATGTCTTCAAAACTGAATGGTTCTAAGTACCGCTTACATCATTGCAAATGGCAGAGATCCTGTTCTAAAAATTGTCAGAAAACACGAGATGTTGGTAAAGGAGCGTTCCTTGACAAAGCCGCGGAGCAGGCAGCCGAGACCCTTGGCCTGATTTTTAACATCAGGAGTGAGGAAAGTGCATTACTCCATCTAGGTGCTTCACTTCTGAACGCCGAAGTGAAGAAAGCAAAGGTTGAAAAATTCCGCCAACTCGACAAGAAAATGCACCGACACTTTCACAGAAATGTAGAAAAACAGCCCTTGTCGAAGTGGCAAACTTTTGCTTTCCTCTGATTATCAGGGCTTAAACCAGGTACAGATGGTTTCATTTTCGCATGCCAGGACGGTGTCATTTCCACCTTTGTATACCGTGACCCGCCTTTTATGTCAAGAAGTTCCCAGCGATAGGTGCAGAGCGTGTCATGCACACGCTGAATACCTAGAACACATACTGACCGAGTGTCCCACTCACGCGGGAACGATGTATCTCTACAGACATAATGCGGCCATAAGAGTGCTTTATTTACCATCCTTGTAGCGCTTACGATGTTGGTCGCGACCCTGCCCTGCCGAACGCTCCGAGGGAGATAGAGTCAATTCTCTAAAACGAGAAGTGCCAAGTTTTCTGGAACTACGATTTTCGGACAGCAGTCTCCGTTGCACACTCGAGGCCTGACATCGTTTTTCAAGACTTCGAAAAATGAACTATATTCGATATCGAATTCTCGGCTCCGGCCGACTACAATATCACTGCCAAGAAGAAGAAAAATGAGAAGAGGTATCAAGACCTTAAATGAGAGCTGCAACGACTGTACCCAAAATAATCGGTTGAGGTAATTGACTTTGTGATCGCTGCTCTCGGAGGTGCGAAACTATCGCTGGTTCGTAAACTTAAAGCCGTACCCGCGTGCCAAAAATATGCCAAGGCACTTGCGAGATGGATGCAGAAAACTGTCTTTCTTGGGTCGCTTCGTGACCTCAAGACACACGAGTGTTTCGCCGGCCTTTCCTTGTGATTTCATCATGCCCTGTAGCCACACACCTCACGGTCGTGAGACGTGGCCATAGGTGTGATTTACCGTGGTTCTACTGGGGGCTATTAACATTTTTTGGATGGCAGTTGCTCTTAGTTGGACCCTGCGGTGGTTGTTTAACTTTTTTTAAATATATATATATATATATATATATATATATATATATATATATATATA
>CAKNYM010045568.1:33170-59596 GCA_932195095.1 Andricus curvator | reverse complement strand
AAAAAAAAAAGTTAAAAAAAATAGTTAAATTTCCATTCAAAGAAGATTTCAGTTCACTTTCCAACACCAAAATAAGAAATTTTTTAAACTAATAAGTAAACTATAAGTTAATTTTCTGCTAAACAGTCGAATTTTTAACCTAAAAGTATGACTTTTTAACAAGATTGTTAAATTTTTAACCAAAGAGTTGCATTGTCCAAAAAAATGAAAATTCTACTAAAAAAAGTGAATTTTGAAATCAAAAAGACAAATTTTCAAAAAAAGAGACGAATTTTCATCCAAAGAAGATTTCAGTTAACTTTCCAACACCAAAATAAGAATTGTAAACTATAAGTTAATTTTCTGCTAAATATTCGAATTTTTAACCAAAAAGTATGACTTTTCAACAAGATTGTTAAATTTTCAACCAAAGAGTTGCGTTGTCCAAGAAAAATGAAAATTCTACTAAAACAGGTGAATTTTTAAATCAAAAAGACAAATTTTAAAAAAAAATTGAATTTTCATCCAAAAGGATTTCAATAGACTTTTCTACAGACAAATACAAATTTTAAACAAAAAGTAAATTTTCTAGGAAATAGTTGAATTTTCAACCAAACAGTTGCATTGTCCAAGAAAAATGAAAATTATATTAAAAAAGGTGAATTTTTAAATCAAAAAGACAAATTTTCAAAAAAAGAGTTGAATTTTCATCCAAAGAAGATTTCAGTTCACTTTCCAACACCAAAATAAGAATTGTTAACTATAAGTTAATTTTCTGCTAAATAGTCGAATTTTTAACCAAAAAGTATGACTTTTTCACAAGATTGTTAAATTTCCAACCAAACAGTTGCATTGTCCAAGAAAAATGAAAATTCTACTAAAAAGGTGAATTTTTAAATCAAAAAGACCAATTTTCAAAAAAAGAGTTGAATTTTCATCCAAAAGGATTTTAATAGACTTTTGCACTGAAAAATACGAATTTTAAACAAAATTTAAATTTTCTAGGAAATAGTTGAATCTTCAACCAAACAGTTGCATCAAAAAGACAAATTTTCAGAAAAAATATTTTTCATCCAAAAAAGATTGCAGTTTGATGTCTTGTGAAGAAAATTGTTAAATTTTCAACCAAATAATAAAATTTATAACTAAAAAGATAATCTTCAGAAGAAAGTTTTTGCGAAATTGCAAAAAGTAAATACATGAGTGAAGCCCCTCCCCCTGCGGTAAAAAAAAGTAACAAAATGTCTCACCCCCCCCCCCTTGAGCTGTCACATAATTTAAGTACGGTCCCTAACTCAGGATAATAAAAACTATAGAAACATACAAGAATATTAATAATTTATATTAAATTTTGAAAAAACATTTTCTTTAGAAATGAATTCAATGTTTATGATCAAATTTCTGCATGTAACTCTAAGGAATAGCACATATGTGACATGATTTGAATATGTAATTTCTCTTCGTCATCAAATTCGCATTGGTTTCTGCGTCTCTGCATTCTCGCGTCTCTCCACGTTCGAAAATAATTATCAGAATTCAATTTTCTCGCCCCGAGCTCTGTCAGTTTATGATTTACATTAGCGGGAAATTTGTAATTTAATGCTGTAACGAGAGAACATTTCTGGAATATGGTTGAGGAACGCAATTAGAAAGAAAGTTATTAAATTTGCTTGAAATTACGGCAAAAATTCCTTCGCCACTCTTTGAAAATAGAAAAGTAACGAAGCAAAAATATTATACAATTTTCATAAATATTCGTCATTATAAAAAATTCGTTGCGATTGAAATGAAAATTTTTATTGTAAGAATTTATGTTCTTGAACTATTCAAATTGGGGCACAAAATTAATTAAAGACCAAAGGTTTTTTAAGGGGATGTATTAGGTGCAAAAAAAACATTATTACCGAAAACAGGAAATTTGAAAATTTTTTTAAAATAATTGGTGAAATGATGGTTTATACATATTTGAGGTGGCGGCATTCCGTCAAAAATTAAATTTTTTTTGAAAAAAGTGTAGTTTGTTGATGCTATTCCCAGAAAAAAGTAATTTGTACCTGTTTGGTTCTAATCACCTGAAATAGGATAAATACATTTTCAATATGATCCAAAATTTTTGATGAAAATTCACTTCTTTTTATTTAAAAATCAAATTTTCTACCTGAAACCTTAACTATTCCATTTTTGGTTGAAAATTTATCTTTTTAAGTTGAAAATTCAACTGTTTTGTTGAAGATTCATCTTTTTGTTGAAAATTCATCTTTTTGGGTTTAAAATTCTACTAATTTTATAAAAAACTCAACTTTTTAGATGAAGAATAACTATTCTGTTGTAAATTCGTTTCTTTTTACTCAAAAATTAATTATTTGTTTTTAAATTAATTTTTCCATTTGTAGTTAAGAATTGATCTTTTGGTTGGAAATTCATTTTCTTTAGTTGAAAATTCATCGATTTGGTTGAAAATTCATCTATCTTGTTCAATATTCATTTCTTTATAGTAGGAAATTAAACTATTTGGTTGAAAACTCGTCGTTTTTTGGTTGAATTAAATTGTTTTTTATTTAAAATTAAAATAATTTTTGTTTAAAATATCAACTGTTGCAAATTGATTTCTTTCGCTGAAAATTACTATTTTTATATGTAAATTCATTTATCCCATTTGTGGTTGAAGATTTTTTTTTTTTTGATAAAAATTCTTGCATTTTGTTACAAATTCATCTATTTTGTTGAAAATTCCTATTTTTTGGTAGAAAATTAATTTTCACAGTTAAAAATTCATCTTTTTCGTTAAAAATTCAACTATTTTGTTGAAAATTCGTCTTTTTGGGTAGAAAATTAATCTTTCTGGTTAAAACTTCAAATATTTGGTTGAAAATTCATCTATTTTGTTGAATATTAGTTTCTTTATAGTTGAAAATTAATTTTTCTAACTGAAAACTTAAATATTCCATTTGTGGTTGAAAATTGATCTCTTTTAGTTAAAAATTCGTGCATTTTGTTGAAAACTCTCGTATTTTGTTGGAAATTCATTTTTTTTTGTTGAAAATTCATCTTTTTGGGGAAAAACTTAATCTTTACTGTTAAAAATTCAGATTCTTTGTTTAAAATTCATCTTCTTGGTTAAAAATTTAACTTTTGATTAAAAATGCATACAGTTTGTTGAAAATTCCTCATTCAGGTAGAAACATAATTTTCATGGTTAAAAATTCTGTTTGGTTGAAAATTCATCTATTTTGTTGAAAATTCGTCTTTTTGGGTAGAAAGTTAATCTTTTTGGTTGATAATTCAACTACTTGGTTGAAAATTCATATATTTGGTTAAAAATTCATCTTTTTTTATGAAAATTAATTTTTTTTGTTAAAAATATATCTTTTTGAATGAAAACTCAACTTTTTTTGTTTGAAAGTTCATCTATTTGATTAAAAGTTCAACTATTTCGTTAAAAATTCATCTGTTTTGTTAAAAATTCGTCTTTTTAGGTAAAAAGTTAATCTTTTTGGTTGAAAATTCAACTACTTGGTTGAAAATTCATCTATTTTTTGAAAATTCGTCTTTTTCAGAGAAAATTATTCTTTTTTGATAAAAATTCATCTATTTGGTTGAAAGTTTAATTGTTTGATTAAAAATTTAAAAATTCATCAATTTGGTTGAAACCTCAACTATTTCGTTAAAAATTCCTCTTTTTAGTAAAAAATTAATCTTGTTTGTTCAAAAAATATATATTTTTGAAAAAAAATTCATCTATTTAGTTGAAAGCTTAACTATTTCATTGAAAATTCATCTGTTTGGTTACAAATTAATCTTCTTTGTTGAAAATTAATTTGATTGGTTGAAAATTCAACCAGTTGGTTAAAACTAGCTGTGAATTCGATCTCGAGTGTTTCCACTTTTTTTCATTCATAATTATATGGTGCTCATTTGACGAGCATTTTGCTTCCCGTTAGCAAATGTATTGGCTTCCTCATAGATGAAGCATTAGTTATTTTTTTTAAATAATAGGCAAATCAAAGTCTTCATTTTGAGAAATTTAAAAATAGAAATGTACAAAAAATACTAAATTACAAAATAGTACAAACAATTTCTTAAATACGAAGACCAATCAGACAAATCAAATTTTGTATTTCAAATGATAATTTTTCGAGCTGAAAAAGGGAAGGAAAAAGTTCTGTCGCACCCTAACCCTTTCCCAGCTTTATGATTTCTTTACAAAAATTGTCAGAATTATTCTATTTGAAAATTTTGGATCAAAAAGTATTTTCTATTCATGCGTCAACTTTGAATTATGTCGATGAAAAAAGTTTTTCTGTTTAAAACAGATGATTCAAATATTATAAATGAGCATAACTTCCCTAATCTTTAATAAAATGTATTAATGTTGTAGGTCACTCGATTCGTCTCGAACCAAGGAATCTTTTATATTCTTGCATCAACTTTGAATCATGCCAAAGAAAAAAGTTTTACTATAAAAAACCGTATTTTCAAATATTATGCATTACCATAGCTTCCTTACTCTTCAATAAAATGTATCAATTTTATAGGTCAATCGATTCGTCTTGAACCAACACAACTTTTCTGTTCTTGCATCAACTTTAAATCATGAGAATAAAAAAATTTTGACTATAAAATCGATTTTAAAAATATATAAATTTCCATATATTTCCTACCATTTAATAAAATGTATTAATATTGTAGGTCAATCGAATCGTCTCGAACCAAGGAATCTTTTATTTTTTGCATCAACTTCAAATTATGCTGAAAACAAACTTTTGCTATAAAAAACCGCATTTTCAAATATTATGCATTACCATAGCTTCCTTACTCTTTAATAAAATGTATTAATATTATAGGTCAATTGATTCGTCTCGAATCAACACATCTTTTCTGTTCTTGCATCAACTTTGAATTATGGTAATGAAAAAAGTTTTAATATAAAAAACCGATTTTCAAAATACATAAATTACTTTAACTTCCCTAATCTTTCATAAAATGTATTGATATTATATGTCATTCGATTCTTCTCGAACCAAGGAATCTTTCAGATTCTTGCATCAACTTTGAATCATCTTGAAGAAAAAAGTTTTACTATAAAAAACCGTATTTTCAAATATTATGCATTACCATAGCTTCCTTACTCTTCAATAAAATGTATTAATATTATAGGTCAATCGATTCGCTTCGAACCAGGGAATCTTTTATATTCTTGCATCAACTTTGAATTATGTTAATGAAAAAAGTTTTACTATAAAAACCGATTTTCAAAATAAATAAATTACCATAACCTCCCTACTCTTTGATGAGATGTATTTATTTATATTTCATTCGATTCGTTTGGAACCAAGCAATCTTTCATATTCTTGCATCAACTTTGAATCATGTTGAAAAAAAAATTTGCTATAAAAAACTGTATTTTCAAACATTATGCATCACCATAGCTTCCTTACTCTTCAATAAAATGTATTAATATTATAGGTCAACCGATTCGTCTTGAATCAACACAACTTTTCTATTCTCGCATCTACTTTAAATTATGAGAATGAGAACATTTTTACTATAAAACTCGATTTTAAAAATAAATAAATTACCATAACCTCCCTACTCTTTGATGAGATGTATTTATTTATATTTCATTCGATTCGTTTGGAACCAAGCAATCTTTTATATTGTTGCATCAACTTTGAATTATGCTAATGAAAAAAGTTTTACTATAAAAACCGATTTTCAAGCATTATGCATTACCATAGCTTCCTTACTCTTCAATGAAATGTATTAATATTATAGGTCAATCGATTCGACTTGAATCAACACAACTTTTCTATTGTCGCATCTACTTTAAATGATGAGAATGAGAAAATTTTTACTATAAAAATCGATTTTAAAAATACATAAATTACCATAACCTCCCTACTCTTTGATGAGATGTATTTATATTATATGTCATTCGATTCGTTTGGAACGAAGCAATCTTTGATATTCTTGCATCAACTTTGAATTATGCCAATGAAAAAAGTTTACTATAAAAATCGATTTTAAAAATATGTAAATTACCATATCATCCCTACTCTCTAATAAAATGTATTAATATTGTAGATCAATCGATTCGTTTCGAACCAAGGAATCTTTTATATTCTTGCATCAACTTTGAATCATATCGAAGAAAAAAGTTTTGCAATAAAAAACCGTATTTTCAAATATTATGCATTACCATAGCTTCTTTACTCTTCAATAAAATGTATCAATGTTATAGGTCAATCGATTCGTCTGGAACCAACACAAATTTTCGATTCTAGCATCAACTTTAAATTATGAGAATAAGAAAATTTTTACTATAAAAATCGATTTTACAAATATATAAATTACCATAACTTTCCTACCTTTCCCGTGTAGGAATGGTAACAGGGATCCGACCGGGAGCCCGCAGGATAGCCCCAGTTTAAACCGGGCGCTGGCCGGGGATACCGGCCGGGATCCGGCTAAAAACGTCACGGTAAACTGGTCGGATTCCGGCTTTCATACCGGCCGGGATCCGGTCGGGTAATCCGGCCACAGAGCGGTTAAAAAATGTTGCTTCTGGCGAGAAATTGGTAACTTCTTTTGTCTTTTAAGGCTCATCGTAAAGAATACGGTGAACTTTAAACGTCAAATCAAGTTAATAAATTCTCGTGAGGAAATTGAAGAAGAGTTTCAATAATTGATGCTAGGATCTGCTAGCAATTGTTTTATTTTGGAAACCACGTGGTGATTTGAGGTTAGGAAGAAAGAAAGGAAAAAAATGAATACACAACACTATAAATTAATTAAAAATACTAATTATCCACTCAGTAAGTGGGGTTTTCAAACTGATTACTGAAATAATGTTCATTTTAATTATGGATCGCGGTTTTATTTGCGAACTTCGAGGAGACGACACGTGCATTCTCGTTCGAGGTTCGAAACTCAAACTTACAAGTGTCTACGCCGACGCCAGCGCAGAAGGCGTCAGACATGGCGGTAAATTTGAAAGTGTACAGACTAAAAATTATCTGAAAATAGAGAAAATTATAAAAATTGTAATAAATCTGCTGTTGCACATTGCAGAATCGATAACAGTTTTATTTAATAAGTTAAAACATTTAAAAAAATCAAATCTTTTTTTTTAAGAATTGAAAAAGCTAGTTTCTGTTTTGCTGATCTGATAAATCTTTAAATTATACTTTTCAGATAATAATTCATCTAGTATCCATAAATACGTCTTTGATAATGTCATGGCTCTTAAAAAATGTGTAATTTCTACAAAAAAAAGTATCCTGACCAGTGCCCGGTCGGCTCCCGACCATGAAATCTAACCAGGGTTGTCCCGGCCAGTAACCGGCCGGCTCCCGACTAGGTGATTCGAGAAAAATGTAGCCCTGCCGGCTCCCGACCGGTTCCTGGCCATGAAACCCAAACAGGGGTAGCCCGGCCGGGATCCGACCAGAAAACTTGTTGTAGTAGGGCCAACCGGGGCAATTTCTGCACGGGTTTAATGAAATGTATTTATATTGTAGGTCAATCGAATCCTCTCGAACCAAGGAATCTTTCATATTCTTGCATCAACTTTAAATTATGATGAAAACAAATTTTTGCTATGAAAAACCGTATTTTCAAATATTATACATTAACATAGCTTCCTTACTCTTCAATAAAATTTATAATTATTATAGGTCAATCGATTCGTCTCGAATTAACACATCTTTTCTGTTCTTGCATCAACTTTGAATTATGCTAATGAAAAAAGTTTTACTATAAAAAACCGATTTTCAAAATACATAAATTACTTTAACTTCCCTAATCTTTCATAAAATGTATTGATATTATATGTCATTCGATTCTTCTCGAACCAAGGAATCTTCCAGATTCTTGCATCAACTTTGAATCATCTTGAAGAAAAAAGTTTTACTATAAAAAACCGTATTTTCAAATATTATACATTAACATAGCTTCCTTACTCTTCAATAAAATTTATAATTATTATAGGTCAATCGATCCCGTGTAGAAATTATGACCGGGTTCGGGCCGGATTCCGGCAGGGTTGCCCTGCTTGTACCCGGAATCTGGCCAGGCTGCCCTGTCGGATTCTGGTTGGTTTCGTCACGCTGCGCTGGTCTGATCCCGGCCGGGTTATCCGGTCGGATCCCGGCTGGGTTACCCGGTTGGATCCCGGATAAAAATAGGGTAAACCGGTCGGGATCCGACCGGTTTTTGACTGGGCTCCTCGATCGGATACTGGTCGGGTTGCAAGAAAAAATTGTCAATAAGGAATTAAAAAAAAAATAAGGCCAACATAGATTATCAACAATATTTTTATTTGGCAGCTACATCGTGTTCATCATCGATTCTTTCTTCGCGGTCTCGATTGGATCCCTTTTTATTTCTGGCACCTCCCCAATACTGAGAAATATATCAGAAATTAATACTTCAATAAACACATTTATTTTTCTTCATGAAATTAAAAATTTCACAAAGAAAGTCCATAAAATTTATTAAGAAAGTTAAGAAATACAATATTTGAACCTATCAAAACTTACCTCCAATGTCATTCAGTGATTCTATGCTTAGTGCTCCGATATTTTCGGTGTCATAATCTCCATTAGAATGATCCGAATGATCAGAATCATAATTATTATTTTCAGTTTTTTCTCTGAATTTTAGAACTAGTCTACGCTAGTTCGCTCGCAAACGATTTTGATCGCGGACTAAGTTCTTTTTCTCCTGGTCCATTCTTTTCTTTAGATGATTTTAAGGTTATGATACTTCTATTATGCACCATTTTTGTCGTCTGCTAATATTGATTACTGTCTGCCCATTCATACGTAGTGATGTGCATTTACCGTCATGCTCGAGCATGCTCGCTTTTGCTCGGTCATGACCGAGCACAAGCGAGCAGGACTGGTCATTCTCTAATTTCTTATAAATGGAATGTTTGTTGGTCATAAAAAAGCTGCACTACACAGTTAAACCTGTTATTCTAATAATGTCCACATTTCAGTATCTAGAAAGATGTAGAAAATTGAAAATATATAAAAAATGTACATCTGACTGTTAGTAGCAGACGAGTATTGGGAGAAAATGGCTGAATTTAGCGGGCTATTTGAAATTCTATTCTATAAATATTAGGATTATTTCATTCAAATAAATTGGATTATTACATTTTGTAATAAATTTAGCACTTCTAACATTAATTACTTAATTTTACATGACTGGAGTTTGAGATCGAAGTACTGTAATAATTTCTGGCAAGTAGTTTAAGTAGTATGTATGTATTTTTTTACGTCATGTGTTTAGAAATAAGAATATGAATACATTTAAATTGTATTTATAGATCAGTGGAAATAGCTAATCAATTAACACAAATTCCGAATGTTTTCAAAAAAATTGTATACTTTTTTTTTCATATGTTGAACATAAAACATAAACATTTTGCAAACTTGAGTGAGTAATTATAAACTCAGTCTCTATCCTTAATTAAATTTGCAATACGTTCGTGATGCAACAATATTATTAATTATAAACAAATTATTATTCTGTTAATCACTCCCCAACGAAAATACCGAAGGTTTTGCAAAATGTTGTTATTGCTTTTTTCCATTGACAAGAAACTATTGTATGATTTGCAAAACTAAATACATAACGCAAATTATCGTTTTTTAAATTAATTTTGCATTTTTTGCAATTCGACTCATAAAATTCCTGAAAGAATTGCAAATATTGCGTTTTTGGATAGCAAATGTTGGAAATGTCAAAATCTAAAAAATATTAAACTTTCAAAACTTTGCACGACCGTCAACAATATTAAAATTGCAATTAAACAATTTAGGTACTTTGTTAAACTAGCCAAAAAATACAAACATTTCGCAAATCGTACTGAGTGGTAATTAACTT
This sequence comes from Andricus curvator, assembly GCA_932195095.1. Taxonomy (NCBI): domain Eukaryota; kingdom Metazoa; phylum Arthropoda; class Insecta; order Hymenoptera; family Cynipidae; genus Andricus; species Andricus curvator. The sequence goes on along the minus strand of CAKNYM010045568.1, from coordinate 49,723 downwards.
AGTACTAACATAATATTAGATTTGCAAACTGTTTACTACGTGGCAACATTGATAATGATAAACAAACTTTTTTTTTTATTATTCCCCAGATTAAATTCTCAAGGTGTTGCAAAAGGATTTTTTCTTACTATTGAAAGGTTCCATATAGTTTGTAACGGATTGGTAGGTTCCTTTTGCAACACCTTGAGAATTTAATCTTGGGAATAATTAAAAAATATATAAGTCTGTTTATCATTATTAATGTTTCCAAGTAGTAAACACTTTGCAAATGTAATATGACGTTGGTAATAAGTTCTTTATCACTCAGTACGATTTGCAAAATGTTTGTAATTTTTTGCTAGGTTACAAAATTAACTAATTTGTTTAATTGCAATTTTAATATTATTGCCGGCCGGGCAACATTCTGCAAATTTGATAATTTTCAGATCTCGAAATTTTTAATATTTGCTACCCAAAAACACAACCTTCGCAATTTTCGCTGAAATTTTAGGAGTCGAATTGCAAAAAATTTAACAATAATTTAAAAAACGATAATTTGCGTTTTGTATTTAGTTTTGCAAATCATATAATAGTTTCTTCTCAATGGAAAAAAGCAGAAACAACATTTTGCAAAACCTTCGATATTTTCGCTGGAGAGTGATTAATGAAATAACAATTTGTTTATAATTAATAATGTTGCCGTATCATGAACGTTTTGCATATTTAATACAGGATAGTGACTGAGTTTATAATTACTCACTCAAGTTTACAAAATGTTTTGAATTTTCGTGGAGCAATGGAGGGCAAATTAATTTTTTTCAAATAAATTGCCGACCTAATCACGTTTTGCAAAATTGTATTTTATGTTCAACATATGAAAAAACAACTATATAATTTTGTTGAAGCCCTTCGGAATTTTTGTTAATCGAATCGATTTTTATGTTTAATTCCACTGGTCTATTAAACAACTTGGGAATGTTTTCAACAATAAAGGAAATTAATTGAAGGAACAAGTAAATGAAAAAGTGGTTTAACCCTTATACATTTTTTATTAGAGTTGTTAAACGTTCAGAATCTGACTAATGATAATAATTGTATATAATAATAATTATTATATTATAATCTAATAATTGTATAAATATTAATTTTATAGAATAAAGCACATTCCAAAATGTTTAATTTATAAAAGCTAATTTTTTTTCTATATCATTTTCAGATTGCACTTGAAAATTCATATTTCCTGCACTTGATTTATTTACCACGAAGTATAAGATGCCATAATATCTCATAATTCACTTTCAGATTCCAACATTTACTTCATTTTCATCAAATAAACCACATATTTTGAAACATTATTTCAAATAGCCCGCCGAAACTCGAACATCTTACCTGAATTATCGTCTGCTACGAGCAGTCAGAGAGGCATTTTTTTATTTATTTTATTATTATATACATTTCTAAGAGCTGAAAAATATATACGAATAAAATAGTTGTCTCAAATTATTACTTCAATTACTTGTTATAGTTTAAACACGTTGTCTTTGCTTAAAATTAAACAATGACCGCTCTTGCTCGCTCTGCTCGGTCATGACCGAGCATGCTCGGTCTTGCTCATGCTCGAGCACGAGCAAGGTGGTAAAGGTCCATCACTATTCATACGGCGCGGTGTATTGGTCCACACGTCACAAATTTTTTGGCGCACGTATTTGAAATTTGGTCTTTAGTGATCGAAAGTTTTTTTTTAACGTATGGGGAAAATTTTAATTTAAATTAGCAAAAATGAATCATTCAATATATTCTTAAAATTAATGTCATACAGTTTTTAATCAAAATAATTTTTCGACTGTCCGATGAAAATAGTCTTAACTCACATCTACGAAAACTAAATGTATTAATTCTATTCTACTTCACTAGAATGTTTTATCTTCATACCCTAATATATAGTGATACGACATTTTAATGAAGCAGAGTATAATTTATACATTCTTTTTCGGAACTTAAAGTTAAAACTACTTTTTTCGGAAAAGTCGTTTTATTCAGTAGGACAATTTCTTCAACATTTCCGAAACCTAGCAAATCCCGATTGGAATCTAGTCGGATACCAGTCAACCGATTAAATAAATATTTGGCCGGGCTAAACCAGATTAAAGCCTGCTTTGTCCTAACCGGAATCTGGTCGGACGCCGACGAGGTAAATTACAAACAGTAGACCAGGTTAAATTATTTTTGTCCGATTTGTTCTGACTAGATCCTGACCGGAATCTAGTCGGATACAGGCCACGCAATTAAGAAATAGTAAACCGGGCTAAATCAGGTGTGGCGTGGTTCGGCCCGACCGGGTTCCAGTGGGAACCCGGCCAGATCTTGACCGGGCAATTAAGGAATAGTAAACCGGGCTAAATCAGGTGTGGTAAGGTTTGGCCCGGCCGTGTCCGGGTGAGAATCCGGTCAGATCCCGGCCATGCAATTAACAAAATAGTATCTCGGTTTGACCTGGTCAGATTCCGGCCAGAAACCTTCTTCTGGCCGGGTCAAACTGGGCTATTTCTACACGGGATTCGTCTCGAATTAACACATCTTTTCTGTTCCTGTATCAACTTTGAATTATGTTAATGAAAAAAGTTTAAACATAAAAAATCGATTTTCAAAATATATAAATTACCATAACCTTCCTACTCTTTGATAAGATGTATTAATATTATATGTCATTTTATTCGTCTGGAACCAAGCAATCTTTTATATTGTTGCATCAACTTTGAATTAGGCTAATGAAAAAGGTTTTACTATAAAAAACCGATTTTCAAAATATATAAATTACCATAACTTCCCTACTCTGTTATAAAATGTATTAATATTATAGGTCATTCGATTCGTCTCGAAGCAAGAAATCTTTTAGATTCTTGCATCAACTTTGAATCATCTTGAAGAAAAAAGTTTGACGATAAAAAACCGTATTTTCAAATATTATGCATTAACATAGCTTCCTTACTCTTCAATAAAATGTATAATTATTATAGGTCAATCGCTTCGTCTCGAATCAAAACATCTTTTCTGTTTTTGCATCAACTTTGAATTATGTTAATGAAAAAAGTTTTAACATAAAAACCAATTAAAAAATGCAATGAATATTTTTCGAAATCCTGTAGTCAGTTTGAAGCTATTAGTGGGGAAAATAAGCCCTCCAAATTCCATCATTTTATCTTCAACCGTTTTCAAGTTATCGTGTTCACAAAACAATCTGACACACACACACACATCCGGACAATTGCTTAGAACACTGTATCAGACATTTTTAAATAGAAGAAGGTTCAATTAAATGAATTCAAAATTTTTGAAAAATATTACCATTACAAAGCTTCCTCTATAAGGAAACAAAATTCATCTATTTTGTTAAAAATGCAATATTTGTATTATTTTTAAAAATTTTCAATTTAATATAGTGAAGAAAGTATGGCTATAAACCTGATTTAGCTGTTCGATAGGAAAATATTTGTTAGAAAAAAAGGAATATACATGTAAAGAACGTTTTATGAATCTATATCCTGACATGGGGTAATAAAGATGGCGCTGCGTTAGGTGCTGGACTATAAATTTTCTGGAATATCGTTGTAATCTCTGCAAACCAGCTATAGCGGCTCATAGCCACGTACGTGAACACACACATAAACTCGTTTGCACTTACGGTTATATATATATGTCGGTAAGATATAAAAATGGCGGAACCTTAAGACTTTGAGTTCCGTGTTAAGCCCTGCTCGTGAAACCAGATGGGTTTTTGATCTTAAGTTTCTGCAAGCCTTATTTAGTGTTATTGTTATTATTTCATTTTCAAAGCTACTTCACTTCCGCAAGAAACCAAACTCATGTTAGATGTCAGATATTTTCGAAATAATGTTGCAGAAATAGAGCAGTGTGATAGGAAAGTTGATTAGAATTAAAAAAACAATTAGGACGCGTAATTTTTTCAGAATAACAAAATTATTTTATAAAATAATATTTAGACAGTGAAAAAAATATTTGAAAATGTTACACCTGAAATATAGAAATTAGAGTGGCTGCAAAACTTCATTATCAAAATTCTCTGACTTTTCACTGATTTTCGCATCACCAATTTTTCATTTTTCCTGGCTATTAATATTCAAAGACCAGCATTTTAATCTTGTGATATTTTTTTGTTATAATCTTTTATAAACAAAATAAAAAAAATACAGAATAAAATTTAAAAATTGCAAATATGTTTTATTTTTATTTCAAGAACATAATTGAATTTTTAACAAAAAAGGGTAATTTTTAATCAAGAAATATGAATTTTCAACCAAATAGTTGAATTTTCCATTTGAAATGATTAACTTGTAACCAAACAGTTGCATTTTTCCCCAAAAAAGATAAAATTTCAAAGCAAGAAGATTAGTTTTTTTACTAAAAGAGACAAATTTTTAACTAAAAAGGGTCGATTTTCAATCAAACATAGAAAAGTTACATTTACAGATAAAAAAATTAATTTTAAACAAAAAAATAGGAAAATTCAAGAAAGTAATTGAAATTTCAAGAAAATAGAAGAATTTTTATCTAAAACGATGAATCTTTGGCTGGAATGCTTAAATTTCCAGTTAAAAAAAACTAATTTTCTTTCAAAGGGATACATTTTCAACTTGAATGCTGAATCTTCAACACGAAAATAATTTGTAAAAAAAGTAAGGCAACGTTCAACCAAGTTAGTTCAATTTTCAATAAAAAAAGATGAATTTAGCACTAATAATGTAATAGTAAATATTTTAATTTTAAATAAAAAAGACAGTTGAATTCATACAAAAAAGACGAATTTTCAACAAAATACTTGAATCCTCATCCAAAGAGAAATAATTTTCAACGAAATAGTTGAATTATATGAAATATAATATATGAATTCTCAACCATATATTTGCATTTTCAGTTCAAAAACAAATTATTTGTAACCAAACAGTTGCATTTTTACCAAAAAAGTTTCAGTTAAAAAAATTAATTCTGAAAAAAAAAACGAATTTTCAAGAAAATAATTAAACTTTTAACCAAAAAGAAGAATTTTCAACTAAAACGATGAACCTTCAGCTGGCATAGTTAAATTTTCAGTTAGAAAAATTAATTTTCATTCATAGGGATACATTTTCTACTTAAATTGAATTTTTAATAAAATACATGAATTTTCGAACAAGTAGTTGAGTGATCAACTAAAAAGATAAATTTTCAACCAAAAATGAAAAAGTGAAATTTTCAGTAAAAAAAAATTAAAAAAAAAAACGAATTTTCAATAAAATAGTCAAATTTTCAACCAAAGAAATTAATTTTCAACTAAAGCGATGAATTTTGCAACAACAAAAAAATGAATTTTCAGCAAATAAAGATTTTTGTGCGCAGAAATAAAAAAGGTTGATCTAAATTGTTATTATTTTAACCGGAAAGACCGATTTTCTATAAAGAAGTTGTATTTGCAACAAAAAATTTAATTTTGAACCAAACAGTTGCATTTTTAACGAAAAAAGAGAAATTTTGAAACCAAGAAGATTACTTTTATACTAATAAAAAATTAGCTTTTAAATGAAAAAATAAACTTACAACCAAAAATCAGAAATTTAAATTTTCAGTTGGAAAAATTAATTCTAAACAAAAAAACATGAACTTTTAACAAAAAAGTTACATTTTCAACTCAAGAGGTGAACCTTGAGCCAAAAAAATTAATTTGTGACAAGGTAGTTCCACTTTTACACAAAAAATTGAATTTTTAATTAAAAAATATGAATTTTTAACATAATTGTTCAATTTTCTATCAAAAAGCTAAATTTTCAAATAAAATGATGAGTATTTAAGAGAATAATTAAAGTTTTAGTTGGAAAGATTAATTTAAAAAAAAAAAAAAAAAAATTTGCAACTAAGGAGATGAATTTTCTACTAATATGATGGATTTTCAACAACATTTTTTTTTATTCAAATGGTTCAACCTTTAATTACGTAGTTCAATTTTGGATAAAAAAATTAAAATTTTCAGCTAATAATGTAATAATAGATATTTTTTCCAAAAAAGGTTTTAATTTAAAAACAAGCGGTTCAATTTGAACAAAAGCAGATCAATTTTCAGAAAAATTGTTAAATCCTCATCCAAAGACGAATATTGTAAAAAATATTAAAATTAATTAATTAATCAAAATTATTATTATTTATTTAAATAATTTAAGTGGAATATTATAAAAAGAAACCTTTTCAACCAAATTTTCAACCACTTTCGTCCAAAAATGTTGAAATTTCTACTAAAACAGATGAATTTTTGAACCTACAAGAAAAATTTTCCAATAAATAGTTGAATTTTCAACCAATAAAAGTTTGAGTTGAATTTTTAACGCCAAAATATGAATTTTTAGCAGAAGCTTAATTTTTTACCAAAATAGTTGAATTTTAAAACCAAAGATACAAATTTTCAACAAAACGTTAAATCTTCAACTAAAAGGATGACCGTTTAACAAAATGGTTAAATTTTCAACCAAATAATAAAATTTGTAACTGAAAATATAATCGATAATCGAAAATTCGACTTGAGTTGCCTGTGGAGCGGGTCGACAATCGAATTTTCTTCCCTAGGGTAGAAAATTCGATTTTCGACCCGCTTCACAGGCATCGAAAGTCGAATTTTCGATTGAGGTGTGATAAAAAATAAATTAAAGACAAGAATATTACATCAGGGTGGTCGCGAAACTTAATTTTCAAAATTCCTTACCAAACATCTTCAAAAATCATACAAAATTTTTTAAAGTTCCTCGAAATTTTCTGAATTTCTTTAAATTCTTTTTCATCTTTCAAAATAACTAAAAATCTCGTAAATCCTTTGAAATATTTGGATCAATTTCTATAAAATCCCTGAAATTTGGTGAAATTCTTTAAAGTCTCTTAAAATCTTTCGAAACACTAAAAAATTCTTCGATATGCCTTGAAATTTTTAAAGTCTCTTCAAATTGTTTGGAATCTTTTAAAATAACTTAAATTCTCTAAAAGCCTTTAAAATTTGGTAAGTTTTCAAATTTCGGTAAAAACGCTTAAACTCAAAAAATTTCCAAAAAAAACGTAATGCCTGATTATTATTTAATATATTATTTAGATAACCTTAAATTTCTCATAAAGCGGACGTTCGCAGACTTTTTTTTTAAACGGCAAAAAAAGGACAGCTTCGTCCAATCATGAACACGGATTTCCCGAAAACAATAGTTTCGAGATATTGATTGGAAATAGCGTCATTAATTTTTCAATAATTGCATTATTATTGTATAATAATTTTATACGTGTATTTTAATGAAAGATCTCTTTTCGAACATGAAACAGTATTTTGTAAAATAGAACAGAGTTCGAGAATTAAAGGGGCGTAAAGTCAAATTTGTCTACGTTAAATGTCGAATATTGCTCATCATATATACATTTGCATGAATTATGAGGTAAGAGGATTTGCGTGGTTCATCTTCTCAGGGTGTATTTTGTGGAAAGCAGCATATGGGGACCAAAAGCTGGGACAGAGGGTTAATTCGATTGCTGGCATTTAACTAGTATCAACTAAAGTGCCGTCGAGCGTGAGGAACGTGTGAAAGTTAGCCTTTTGAATGTGGTCCCGCATGGGACAACTATTACTCTACCAGTCTACTCTTACAACTACCTTTGAGGTGTAACATTTTAACGGAAGTTACTATTATTTGATTCATTTTTTTCATTCTAACAGTTTTCAATTCCTTTTTTTAATTTCTGTGATTTTCCAGAAAACCTCCAGCAATAGATAGTAACAATCCTTGGCAAGGTCAATAAAAACCCTTGTGTGAGGATCAATAAACACCCTTTGAAAACGGGCAAGAGCCTTTGGGTCTGGTGAGTAACAAGGATCAGCAACAGGTAGAAATGAACCCCTAGAAAAAGACAATATCAATCACTAGGAACAGGTAATAACCGGTAGCAACGAATAATTTGAGAGAAACTAGCAGCACATAATAGTTACCCTTAGAAACTGGTGATAACAACCTCTAGAAACGGATACTAGAAACAGAAGTAGCATTAAGCAATAGCAACTCCTAGAGAAGGGTAATAGCAAGCCCTAGCATCTGATAATAATATAAACCCTAACGAAGAACAATTACAAGTTCTAGAAACGGATAATAACAACAGCTAACAACGGATAATAGCAACTTCAAACAACGGATAATAAAATAAAACTTATCAACGGATAATACCAATCTCTACAGGCAGATAATTACAACTCCTAGCAACGGATGATAAATAACATCCTATAAACGTACAATTGCAAATACCGCAGAAGGCTAATAAAAACTTCTTGTAACGGATGATAACAACCCCTAGTAACGGATGATAAAATAAACTCTAGCAACCGATAAGACCAATCCGCAGAATTATATTATAACAACACCTAACAGAGGATAATAAAATTAAACTTATCAACGGATAATAAAATAAAACTGAGCAACGGATAACACCAATCTCTTGAGGCAGATAATGACAACACCTAGTATCGGATAATAAATAAGGTCCTATAAACGTACAATAACAAATACCAGAGAAGGCTAACAAAAACCCCTAGTTGATAATAACAACTTCTAGTACCGCATTATAACAACCAGTAGTAACGGATAATAAAATGAACTCTAGCAACCGATAATAAAAATCCGTCGAATTAGATTATAACAACACCTAGAAGCAGATAATAAAAAAATCTAGATCTAGAGAAGGATCATAATAATCCCAACAATCTGATAGTAAAAAAACCATATAAACAAACAATAACAACCCATAGGAACGGATAATAAAATAAACCCTAGTAAGGGATCATACCAATTCCCAGCAATGGTTAATAACAACCCCTAGAAATGAACAATAATGATGCCCAGAAAGAATCGATAGCAATCCATAGAATCATATAGCAAAAGCCCATTGCAATAGATAATAAAAAAACCTATCAGTTAACAATAACAATTCCTAAAAAACGATGATAACAATCCTTACCATCAGATAATAAAAAAACCAATGAACAAACAATAACTGCTAGAAACGAATAACAGCAATACCGTAGTAATGGATAATACCAATTCCTACAAACGGATAATAAAATAAACCACAGAAACGCACCATAGTAACTCCTCAAAAAGGATAATACCCATAATCAAAAAACTGACAATAACAACCCCTGGAAAATGATAACAAAAATCCCTATGAACGGATATAAAACACCTAATAAAGGATTATGCGAAATCCTAGAAAAGGCTGATAACAACCCCTAGCAATGTATAATACAAATCCTAGCAATAAACAATAACACCGCATGGAGAAGAATAATCATAATCCCTACCATCGGATAATAAAAAACCCTATAAACAACCAATAATAATCCATAGCTAAGGATAATACAGTATACCCTCGTAACAGTTAATACCAATTTTTAGAAATGGGTAATAGCAAACCTAAGCCACTTATAATAAAATAAACCGTAGAAACGAACAATAATAATTCCTAGGCAAGGACAATACTAATTACAAATAAAGGATAATAACAAACTCTATCAAAGGATATCAATAATATGTTGAAATAGATAATAAAATAAGCCACAGAAACAGATAATACCAATTCCGAAAAATAGACAATAGCAACCCATAACAACAGATAATAAAAAAACCTAGAAAAGAACAATAGCAACTCCCAGAAACAGATAATAACAGCCCCTACAAATGAACAATAATGATTCCCAGGAACAATCGATAGCAATTCCTAGAATCAGATAGCAAAAACTCATTGCAATAGATAATAAAAAAACCTCGTAGTGAACAATACAAATTCTTAAAAAAAGATAATAACAATCCCTACCATCAGATAATTAAAAAACCAATAAACGAACAATAACAACTACTAGCAATGAATAACAACAATACCGTAGTAACTGGTAATACCAATTCCTAGAAGCGGATAATAAAATAAACCACAGAAACGCACAGTAGTAACTCCTCAAAAAGGGTAATACCCATAATCAAAAAACTGATAATAACAACCCTTAGAAAATGATAATAAAAAGCCCTATGAACAGATAGGAAACCCCTAATGAAGGATTATAAGAATTCCTAGAAAAGGCTGATAACATCCCCTAGCAATGGATAATGCAAAGCCTAGCAACGAACAATAACAACTCATGGAGAAGAATAATCCTAATCCCTACCATCGGATAATAAGAAACCCTATAAATGACCAATAACAAATCCCTAGCTAAGGATAATACAGTATATCCTAGTAACAGTTAATACCAATTTTTAGAAATGGATAATAGCAACCCTAAGCAACTGATAGTAAAATACACCCTAGAAACAAACAGTAATAATTCCTAGGGAAGGATAATACCAATCCCAAGTAAATCATAATAACAACCTCTATCAGAGGATATTAATAATACTTTGAAATAGATAATAAAATAAACCACAGAAACAGATAATACCAATTTCTGAAAATAGATAATAGAAACCTATCACAACAGATAATAAAAAAACCTAGCAACGAACAATAGCAACCACCAGAAAGAGACAATGATAAGCTCTAGCAATGGATAATAGAAAAAGAACTAGCATTAAACAATAACAACTCCTACAGAAGGATAATAACAAACCCTAGAATCGGACAATAATATTAACACTAACAAAGAACAATAGCAAGTTCTAGAAACGCACAATAACAACCGCTAACAACGGATAATAACAACTCCAAAACACGGAAAATAAAATAAAACCTAGAAACGGATAATAACCATCTCTAGAGGCAGATAGTTACAACTCCTAACAACGGATAATGAATAACATCCTACAAACGTACAATGACGAATCCCGGAGAAGGCTAATAAAAACTTCTAGTTACGGTTAGTAACAACTACAAGTACCGCTAAATAACAATCCCCAGTAACGGATAATAAAATAAACTCTAGCAATTGATAACATCAATCCGCAGAATTAGATTATAACAACACCTAGCAGCGGATAATAAGAAACCCTATAAACGACCAATAATAACCCTTTAATAATAATAATAATCCCTAGCTAAGGATAATACAGTATACCCTAGTAACAGTTGATAGCAATTTTTAGAAATGGATAATAGCAACCCTAAGCAACTTATAGTAAAATGAACCCTAGAAACAAACAATAATAATTCCTAGGGAAGGATAATACCAATCCCATGTAAAGCATAATAACAACCTCTATCAGAGGATATTAATAATACTTTGAAATAGATAATAAAATAAACCTCAGAAACAGATAATAACAATTCCTAAAAAAAGAGAATAATAACCCATAACAACAAATAATAAAAAAAAACCTAGCAAAGAATAATAGCAATCCCCAGAAACAGATAATAACAACCTCTAGCAACTGACAATAGAAAAAGAACTAGCATCAAACAATAACAACTCCTACAGAAGGATAATAACAAATCCTAGCATCGGATAATAATATTAACACTAACAAAGAACAATTACAAGTTCTAGAAAGGGATAATAACAACCGTAAGCAACGGATAATAACAACTCCAAGCAACGGGTAATAAAATAAAACTTAGCAACGGACAATACTAATCTCTAGAAGCAGATAATTACAACTCCAAGCAACGGATAATGAATAACATCCTACAAACGTACAATGACAAATCCCGGAGAAGGCTAATAAAAACTCCTAGTATCGGTATTAACAACTACAAGTACTGGAAAATAACAACCCCTAGTAACCGATAATAAAATAAACTCTAGCAACCGATAATACCAATCCGTAGAATTAGATGATAACAACACCTAGCAGCGGATAATAAAAAAAAACATAGCAACGGATTATAAAATAACTCCTATAAATAGATAATACCCGCTAACGACGGACAGTAAAAGAAAAATCTAATAATTAACAATAGAAATCCCTAGAAATGGATAACAACAAACCATGGAAATGGATGATGAAAAAATATAGCAGCGGATATTACAATAAATCCTAGAATTATATAATAACAACACCTAACAACGGATAGTAATATGAATCCTATTGAATGAATAATGAAAGATGTATACTCATTAAACGTTAGCAACAAACAGTAGCAACCCCTAGAAACAGATAATAAAAAACTAGCAACGGACAATAAAATATTCTAAAAATATATAATAACAATCCGTAGTAACGGATAATGAAATAGACCCTAGAAAAATTTAATATTGATCCATAGACATACCATACATAGACATACCAAATCTTAGAAATGGATAATATCAATCCCTAGCTACGGTTAATAAAAAAGTCTGGAAACGAACAATAGCAAACATTAGAAACGGATAATAACGACCCTTTGAAACAGTTGATAAAAAACCCTAGAAACGAACAATAACAATCCCTATCAAAAGATAAATAAAAAATCCTAGCAGCTTATAAGAAAGTAAATCCTAGAAAAAGACTATAACAACCCCAAGCAAACGATGATAAAATAAACTCCTGTAACGGATAATACTAATCCACAGAGATAGATAATAAAAAACACTAAAAACGGATTACAAAAAAATTGCAACAAAGAGTCGCAAACATTAGAAATGTATAATAACCGTGGCAACAAACAACAGTAACACCAGATAATGATTAACGAATAAATTCTAGAAAAAGATAATAACAACCCTTAGTAAAGGATAATAAAATAAACCCCAGTAACGATTAATATCAATCTACATAGATAGATAATAAAAATCCCTAACAACGTACAATAAAAGAACTAGCAACAAATAATAACAAACCTTAAAAACAGGTAATAAAAACCCTTAGCATTGCATAATAAAAAAAACCTAGCAGAGAATAATACTAATCCCTAGAATTAGATGATAATAACTCCTAGCAGCGGGAAATGAAAATCTTAGCAACGGATAATAATTTATGTCCTATAAATAGATAACAAACCGTAACAGAGGACCAACAAATAATAAATCTTAGAAATAGATAATAACAACCCCTATCAACGGATAGTGAAAAAAAACCCTAGCAGCAATCAATAGCAAACCCTAGAAACAGATATTTGAAAAAATTAGCAACAGATATAAAATAAGTTCTAGAAATAGATTATAATAACCCTTAACAACAGATAATAAAATAAAAAATAACTAGGCAACAAACGATAGCAGCACCTAGAAACGAACAATGATAACACTTAGAAACTAATAATACTAGTATCTAGAAACAGATAATACCAATCCCTAGGAAGATATCATAACCCCTAGCAGCGGATAAAAAGAACCTAACAACGAATATTCACAAAAATATTAGCAATGAACAATAGCAAATCTCTAGAAACGGGTAGAAACAACCCGAAGAAATGGACAATCAAAAAACCTCAACAAAAAGCAATAATAACTTCCAGAGAAGGATAATAAGAACCTCCAGTATTAGAAAATAAAATAAACGCTAAAAACGATCTATAGCAAACCTTAGAAGTAAATAATGAGATCCCCTAGCAACAAGATGAAAAAACTCTAATAAAAAATAATAAGAAATACGCAGCAACGAACAATAGAAAACTTCTAGAAACAGGTAATAGAAACCTCTAGCAACGGAAAATACAAATTCCTAGAAACAAATAATACTAATATCTAGGAAGAGATAATAATAACCGGGTAGTAATGCATGTCCCTAGGAACAGATAATAAAAACCCCTAACAAAGTAGGATCAAATTAACCCTAGGAACGGATAATACCAATTTCTAGAAACGAGTAATAGCCAGCCCTATGAACGAATACTAAAAAACCTAGCAACGATCAAGAACAAATCGTAAGAAGATTAATAACAATCCCTGACCATCGGATAATAAAATAAACCCTATAACAAACAATAAATACTCCTAGAAACGATCAGGAACAACTTTTATGAAAGGATACCAATCTCTATAAACAGATAATAACAATCTCTTAAAGCGGAAAATAAAAAAAAAATAACAATAAAAACTCCCGAGTAAGGATAATAAAAACCCCTAGCATCGCATAATGAAATCAACCTTAGCAACGAGCAATAAAAACTCCTAGAAACATACAATACCAATACCAAGAAAGAGATGAAAACATATCCTGGAAACAGCCAGTACTAACCAACAGTAACAAATTCTATGCTATTATCATACAACTCAAAATACTTTTTTTTTGAGCGTCAAACGACAGATAGACACCAGACCGAAACTATATAATATAATGGTTTCGGCCCGAGGCTAAAAAACCATAAGATTTAAAAAATTAACACAGGCTCGATTTGAATCGAGATTTGAACAGAAGATTGAAAGTTCAATTCAGTAATGTATCTTAAACTGAAACTTGTTAAGTTCTCTGACACTTTAGCGTAGTTGGATTCTTTCGATAATTTCTGAGTGACGATAAGCAATCGCAAGTTACCCGATAAATTTCCCAAGTGCATACGTGCTACGAGAAAGTTTGAATTCAATGACCATATAGAGGTAAGGGATTCCTATAGGATTCTATATTCCACATTTGGTGCGGGTGGTAATGTAAGAACTTGAATTATGACAATTCATCCTATAATTCTAGTCTCTTCTTCAAATTTGATTGTGGTTGAGGAAAAATCATTATAGGTTGAAAAAATTACCAAATATTTGTTATGCTAAAGAATATCCTAATTGTAAAGCTTGTTATTCATAAATTCAGACATATTTGAAAGAAAATGAGGCAATCTTAGAGAATTTTATAAAAAATTGTTTTCATTGCTCGCAGTTTCTACTATTGTAACCCCTTGAAAAGGATAATACCAATCCTAAAAAAACTGATAATAACAACCCCTAGAAAGAAGCAATAAGAACCCCTAGCAATGGATAATACAAAACCTAGCAACAAACAGCAACAACTCATAGTGAATAATAATAATAATCCCTACTATCGGATAATAAGAAACCCTATAAACGACCAATAACAACCCCTAGCTAAGGATAATAAAACGAACCCTAGTAACAGTTAATACCAATTTCTAGAAACGGATAATAAAAACCCTAAGCAACGTATAATAAAATAAATCCTACAAAAGAAACGGATAATGACAACCCTTAGAAACGAACAATAATAATGCCAAGAAACAAATGATGGCAACCCCTAGGATCAGATAATAACAACCCATTGCAATGGATGATAAATAAATCTAGCAGCGAACAATAACAACACATAACAAAACGATAATAACTTTCCCTACCATTGGATCATGAAAAAAAACCTATAAACGAACAATAGCAACCACTAGCAACGAATAATAAAAAACTCTAGTAACGGATAATAAAATAAGCCACAGAAACGAACAATATTAGCCCCTTCAAAAGGATAATACCAATCCTCAAAAAAACTGATAATAAGATAAACGGATAAAAAAACCCTAGTAAAGGATTATAATAATTCCTATAAACGGATAATAACAACCACCAGAAGCGGCTAATAACCCCTAGAAACAAACAATTACAACCATTAGCAGTGGATAATACAAAACATAGCAACGATCAATAACAACTAATAGAGAAGAGTAATCATAATCCCTACTATTGGATAATAAGAAACCCTATAAATGACCAATAACATCCCCTAGCTAAGGATAATGAAATTAACCGTAGTACCAGTTCAAAAAAAAAATCAAAACGGATAATAATAAACCCGAGCAACGTATAATGAAATAAACCCTAGAAACAAACAATAACAACCCCTGGAAAAGGATAATAGAAAACCTAGCAACGAACAGTAACAACTTATAGAGAAGAATAATCATAATCCCTACCATCGGATAATAGAATGAACCCTGGTAACAGTAATACCAATTTTTAGAAATGTATAATAACAACCCAAAGCAACTTATAGTAAAATTAACCGTAGAAACAAACAATAATAATTCCGACGAAAGGATAATACCAATCCCCAATAACGGATAATAACAACCTCTATCGAAGGATAATAATAATACGTTGAAACAGATAATGAAATAAATCATAGGAACGGATAATACCAATTCCTGAAAATATATAATAACAACCCATAACAACAGATAATACAGAAACCTATCAACGTACAATAGCAACCCCCAGGAACAGATCATTAAAGCCCCTAGCAAAGGATAAAAAAATAGAACATAGCAACGGATAATACTAATTCCTGAAAACATATATTAACAATCCCTATTGACGAATAGTAAACAAAAACTAGCAACGAAAAATAACAACTCTTAGAGAAAGATCATAATAATTCCTGCAATCAGATAACAAGAAACCATATAAACGAACAATAACAACCCATAGGAACGCATAATGAAATGAACACTAGTAAAGGATAATAAAATAAGCCACAGAAACGAACAATAGTAGCCTCTTGAGAAGGATAATATCAATCCTAAAAAACTGATAATAAGAACTTCTATAAAAGGATAATAAAAAGCTCTGTGAACGGATAAAAAAAACCTAGTAAAGGATTATAAGAATTCCTATAAACGGATAATAACAACCACCAGAAGCGGCTAATAACCCCTAGAAACAAACA